>QNUK01001205.1:0-96822 GCA_013621035.1 Clarias magur
AAACCCGACCGTATTACTTCCGGGTCCTAGTGCCGGTCGTGTTATGAGTGTGCATGACAGTACCCCCCCGTCCAGGACCGACTCTCGACGGTCCTGGGGTGGAGGATACCCGACGACGGTAGCCCCGGATGAGTTCGGGGTCTAAGACGAACCGAGCCGGAATCCAAGATCTCTCCTCGGGACCGTAACCTTCCCAATCCACCAGGTACTGGAGCCCTCTGCCCCGAGGACGTGAGTCAAGGATCCGGCGAACGGTGTAGGCGGGACCGCCCTCAATCATACGGGGAGGAGGAGCAGGGTGGGTGGGTGGAACCATTGGTGAGGTGATGAAGGGTTTGAGCTGGGAGGTGTGGAATACCGGATGGATCCGGAGCGCCGCAGGCAGCTGGAGCCGGTAGGTGACAGGGGTAATCCGGAGGTTGATGCGGTATGGTCCGATGAATCTGGGTGACAGTTTCCTTGACTCAGTCTGCAGGTGTAGGTTTTTTGTCGATAGCCATACCTTGTCACCTACTTGGTACATTCGTCCCGGTGGGTGTCGGCGGCGATGTTGCAGGGTGTAACGGCGGTTGGCCTTTTGAATGGCGTGGTTTGCTTGTCTCCAAAGCCGTCGACACCGGCGAACCAACTGTTGGGCCGACGGCACCTCCACCTCCGGTTCTTGATGGTCGGACATCGGAGGTTGGAAGCCGTAGCATACCTCAAATGGGCTTAGGTTGGTGGCAGAAGATAGGTGGAGGTTGTGGGACAGTTCAGCCCAAATGAGGTAGCGGGCCCAGGAGCACTGGCGATCAGCATTGAAGCATCTCAGGTAGCGCTCCAGTTGTTGGTTGGTTCGCTCCGTCTGACCGTTAGTCTGTGGATGGTAACCGGAGGACAGACTGCAGGTGGAATTGATCAGACGGCAGAAGGCCTTCCAGAACCGGGACGTGAACTGGGGCCCCCTGTCCGAGACGATGTCCTTTGGGAACCCATGCAGGCGGACTACATGCTCTAATATCAGCTCAGCTGTCCTTTTAGCTGACGGGAGACCGGAGAGGGCCACCAGGTGAACAGCTTTGGAGAACCGGTCGACGATGGTGAGGATGGTGTCCCTTCCTTCAGAAACCGGCAGGCCCGTGATGAAGTCAACGGCAATGTGTGTCCAGGGTCGGCGGGGAACCGGGAGTGGTTGAAGTTCCCCGGGCGATGGTCTGTTGCTGTCCTTGGACCTGGCACACACTGGGCACGCCTGGACGAACTCGTCTACATCCTTCTTCATACTGGGCCACCAGAAAGCACGCTGTACAAACAGTAGGGTCCGCCGTCTCCCGGGGTGTCCTGAAAGGGGGGAGGAGTGTCCCCACTGGAGTACTTCGGCCCTGGTGGCATTGGGGACATAGAGTCGGCCAGGCGGCACACCTGCTGGTTCGGTCTCCGTAGCTTGTGCCTGGCGGACCCTCGTTTCCAGGTTCCACCTGAGCGGTGCGAGGATCTTGGTGGGTGGCAGTACAGGCGCGGGGTCCGCCCGGGGACGTCTTCCTCGTGTTGTCGGGAGAGGGCGTCGGCTTTGGTGTTCTTGGACCCCGGGCGGTATGACAGGTGGAAATTGTAATTTTCGAAGAATAGTGCCCATCGCGCCTGTCTGGGGTTCAGCTGTTTTAAAGTGCGGATTGTGATGAGGGTTTGGTGGTCGGTCCAGACGATGAACGGCTCTCTGGCGCCCTGGAGCCAGTGTCGCCATTCCTCCAAGGCCCACTTTATGGCCAGCAGCTCGCGGTCCCGTACTCCGTATCGCTGCTGAGTGGCGTCAAATTTCTTGGAGAAAAAACTGCAGGGGTGCAGTTTTTGGTCTGGACCTCGCTGGGAGAGAACAGCCCCGGCGCCCACATCCGAGGCGTCCACCTCCACAACGAATGGTTTGTCAGCATCCGGGTGAAGGAGGATGGGAGCAGTGGTGAAGCGGCGACAGAGCTCATGGAAGGCAGAGACGGTAGTTGGGGTGAGGTTGAAGGGGTGAGATGATGGGCGGGTCAGAGCGGTTAGTGGCGCTGCAACGGTACTGTAGTCCCGGATAAAGCGGCGATAGAAATTGGCAAACCCGAGAAAGCTCTGGAGTTGTTTAAGAGTCTTGGGTAGGGGCCAATGACTCACAACTTCCAGTTTCTGCGGGTCCATGGCCACACCCTGGGCGAGATGACAAAACCCAGGAACGTGGTGGAGCGCTCGTGAAAAGCGCACTTCTCCAACTTACAGTACAGCTGGTGGGCGAGCAATCTCTTTAGAACCGCTCTGACATGCTGGATATGCTCGTTGAGTGTTCGGGAGTAGAGGAGGATGTCGTCAAGGTAGACGAACACCCAACGGCCTAACATGTCTCTGAGAACGTCATTTATGAACTGTTGGAAAGCGGCAGGTGCGTTGGAGAGACCAAACGGGATGACCAGACTTTCGTAATGTCCTGTGGGGGTGATGAAGGCCGTCTTCCACTCATCGCCCTCTCTGATGCGCACCAAGTTGTAAGCGCTCCGGAGGTCCAACTTAGTGAAGATGGTGGCACCAGAGAGGGCGTCCAGGGCAGAGTTGGTAAGAGGCAATGGATGTCGGTTTTTTATGGTAATATTGTTGAGCCCCGGTAATCGACACAGGGACGTAGACTACCATCGCGTTTCTTCACGAAAAAGAACCCCGCAGCGGCAGGTGAGGAGGAGGGCCGGATGGTACCATGGCGAAGTCCACTGGAAACATACTCCTCCATCGCCTGCGTCTGGGTGTTGGACAATGAATAGAGATGGCCGCGGGGTGGTGTCGCACCTGGCTGAAGATCGATCGCCAGGTCGTATGAGCGATGAGGAGGTAGATGGGTAGCGCGTCTTTTGCAAAAGACTTCAGCCAGGTCCCGGTAGTCTAGCGGGATTTTGTCTGTGTCGACATCGGGGGCCTCGGACTCCCTAGAGCACATCCCAGCCTCGGCCCGTAGGCAGAGCTCGGTGCAGGTCGGCCCCCATTGTAGGATTCGGCTTTGGGTCCATGATATGAGCGGGTCATGTTGCAGCAGCCAAGGGTGTCCGAGGATGATGGGTGGTGATGAAATGGTGGTGGTGTGAAACTGGATCTGTTCTCGATGCTGGTTGATGATGAGGGTGATAGGTTGGGTTTGAAAAGAGATGGGGCTGGAGGAGAGAGGCCGACCGTCGACTGATGTAATGGTTACAGGCTGGGATAACGCCTCGATCTTTATCCCCAATCTTTTGGCATAGGAAGAGTCAATGAAGTTACCGGCTGCCCCGGAGTCGACGAACGCGGTACTTCCGACCCGTTTGTGGCCAAACTGGAGATGTACTTTCACCGTGAGACGGGAATCACTGGTCAGGGTGGTGGAGAGGGACATGGGACCCGGTGAGTTCCTCCCATTTCTCACCGGGGCTGCGCGTTTCCCGGCCGCAGAGGACAGATGGCCCGATGATGTGCAGAGGATCCACAATACGTGCAGAGCCCCTCTCTGAATCGGCGTTCCCGTTCTGCAGCGGTCAAGGAGGCGCGCCCAAATTGCATGGGTTCCCCGACTCCTGTGTCAACCACGGCGGGAGGTGGAGTACCGACGGTCCTGGTGGGTGCTGCGGTGAATGAGGCGTGGACTTCTGGAACTGAAGAGCGGGAGAGGAAGGGCGTGGTGTGAGGTAGTGCTGTCATGGTGGGTGGCAGGGTACGGGGAGCTGGCTTGGGGCGAACGAGCGGCCGTTGGTCGATCCGGAGGGCGAGTTGAATTAAACCCTCCAAGGTCGCTGGAAGCTCTCGTCCGGCGAGCTCGTCTTTTATCCGTGCAGCCAGTCCCTCGTAGTAGGCCGTCCGGAGTGCGGAGTCTCCCCAGTCGGTCTGTACGGCGAGAGTGCGAAACTCCGTGGTGTAACGGCTCACGGACGACCCTCCCTGCTTTAGATGGTATAACTTAGAGTCGGTCTCCACCTCAGCAGCCGGATGTTCAAAGGTGAGTTTCAGCTGGCGGGTGAACTCGGTGTAGGAGTAGGCGACATCTGAGTCTGAACGAAGAACCGCCGTGGCCCACTCAGCTGCCTGCCCGGATAGCGACGAAACGAGAAGAGCAATGCGCAGTCGGTCTGTGGAGTATCTGGTGGAATTAAACTCAAACACAAGATCCAATGCAGTTAGAAAAACACTGCACTTCCCATCCGTGCCATTCCATTTATCCGGTAAAGATAGAAAAACATCAGAAGGTGGGGAGGGAGTTGGCGGCGCAGCAGCCGCTGCGATGGGCGTGGCCACAGCCGGCTGAGCGGCCGCCCCGCGGAGGATCGCATTCTCCTGTCGCAGCTCCGCCACCTCGCGGCGCAAGGCCGCGACGCCCTGAAGCTCCGTGCGGAGCGATGCGACTTCACCACGGAGCTGATCGATCAGCTTAGCATGCCGGTCAACCACATCGCAGAGGTGAGCAAACTCCGCTGGGTTTACTGCCGGTGGCTCAGTCATTCTGTCACGGACTAACCGGAGATGAAGCAGAAGACTTAGCAGTTAGCCCTGTAGCGTGGATGGTAAAACCAAACGCGGAAGTAGCGCGAGTAGGCAGGATAACCACGCAAGTTATTCTTAGAACTCTCCCGAAGCGAGAGCAAGAGTTTACACAAATAAACCCGCGTTCTAAATACACACACCCAATCAGAAGCGATAACACAAGAAAGTGAGTACTCACGTTTGGACGAGCGAGGCGTCGGCGATAGCATGGGCATAACTCAATGACTGAGCAATGTGAGGCGTCATCTTGTTTCCTTTTATGCTTCCTGAAATCCGACCGTATTACTTCCGGGTCCTAGTGCCGGTCGTGTTATGAGTGTGCATGACATGACTGAATCCGTTATCAGTTTGTAGATTTAGATGGTGACCATTCCTCATGTTCTCGAAGTCGGCACCCGCTTGGTGTTCCACAGGGCTCAGTTTTAGGCCCAACTGCTTTTCCCTTTACATCTTCCTCTGGGCAACATAATTCGTAAACATGGTATTAGTTTTCATTGTTATGCTGATGACACACAATTATATGTCTCAGCAAAACCAGATGAGAAAAACCAGTTTGCTAAAATTGAGCAGTGTGTGCAGGACATACGAGATTGGATGTTAATTAATTTTCTTCTGCTTAATCCTGATAAGACAGAAGTTCTGGTCATAGGACCACAAGCAGCTAGAAGTAAGCTTTCTGATCACACTGTAACTTTAGATGCCTTTCTGTTCCATCAAGTGCAACAGTAAAAGACCTTGGTGTGATTATAGATTCCAGCCTTTCGTTTGAAGCTCATGTAGATAATATCACCAGGATAGCTTTCTTTCACCTTAGAAATATTGCCAAGATAAGAAACATATTGTCACTAAATGATGCAGAAAAACTAGTTCATGCTTTTATCACCTCTAGGTTGGACTATTGTAACGCCTTACTGTCTGGTTGTTCAACTCGGTGTATAAACAAGTTTCAGTTAGTACAGAATGCAGCAGCGAGAGTCCTCACTAGAACCAGAAGATACGAGCACATCACCCCTATCTTATCTACACTGCATTGGCTCCCTGTGAAATTTCGCATCGATTTCAAGATACTACTTTTGACATTTAAAGCACTAAATGGTCTCGCGCCACAGTATTTGAGTGAACTGTTAGTGTCTTACGATCCGCCACGCCTACTTCGATCAAAGGATGCAGGCTGCCTGTCAGTACCACGTATTATTAAAACTACAGCAGGGGGCGGAGCTTTTTCTTACAAAGCCCCAAAGTTATGGAATAGTCTTCCTGTTAATGTTCGGGACTCAGACACAGTCTCAGTGTTTAAGTCTAGGCTAAAAACCGATTTATTTAGCGCAGCATGTTTGTAAATAGATGAGCCTTAGGTAAAGGAGCAGATCTGGGGGACTCATGGACGTAGAGTATTCTGGTGAACTGCTATGTTTAGATGCTGTCCTCCCCACTCTCATTGTTCACTCAGGTTTGTTGACGTGAGGTGATTGGTTGCTTTACCATATCAGTTGCCCCCTCATCGTTTGTGTTTCGCTTCTGGCTCTCCCTTTTAGTTATGCTGTTATAGTTATGTCCTGCCGGAGTCCCTGCTTGCACTTGCAAACTAATATAACATTCACCTTATACATGTTAGACTGTGACAGAGCCTAACTGCCATCTTCTCCTTATTTTCTGGTTGCTCGTCCTTTTCTGCTCGTCTCTCTCTCTGTCCCTCTCTCCTTTCCCTTTCTCTGTCTCTCTGTCGAGCTATACATGTTCGCTCCTGAGTTGCCAGTGATCCAGACCCCTCTGCCCTCTGAAGCCGTCTAACCCGTCCTGGAGTCCTGTTTCTGGTTGGAGATCCCGTCACATGGATGCCCCGTGTGGTCTGCCTGGATGCGCTTGGTGGCTGGGGATGGTTTCCATGAAGACTGTCCTATCATCGATTGATGCTCTGGGACCTGTGACTTCAGTTGTTCGATAGCTCAGGACTGGAATCTCCTACAGTCTACCTGAGCCTCCGGGAACAAACTGGACTCCTTTTAATTTAAATTTTAACACATCTCCTGTTACACTGAACTTCCAGTACACATTATTATGCTGATCATTCTCTGCTATCCGTTATCACCCAGATGAGGATGGGTTCCCTGTTGAGTCTGGTTCCTCTCAAGGTTTCTTCCTATTACCATCTCAGGGAGTTTTTCCTTGCCACCGTTGCCCTCGGCTTGCTCATCAGGGACAATCTTATCATTTTGATTCATACACATTGCATAAAAATTTACTTCTTTTTATTGTGTAAAGCTGCTTTGCGACAATGTCAATTGTTAAAAGCGCTATATAAATAAAATTGAATTGAATTGAATTGAACATGTGCTTTTGATATTGATGTTGGTGTGTCCATGATTACACAGTACTAATAAATGCACCATGTTCCTGCACAATGACTGAAGATGAGATAGATAGATAGATAGATAGATAGATAGATAGATAGATAGATAGATAGATACTTTATTGATCCTGAAGGAAATTTCCAACATCCATAGCAAGGATAGTAACATGATGTACAGTACAATACAGATCATCAAACCTAAAAAAAATCCTGGAACACAACCATAGTACAACGGAACTTATAACAGAAAGAGTATAATACATAGTGGAATATCTATATAAATAAAAGAAAGGTTTTGTCTGTACATTGCGCACAACATCTTTCAATGATATCTTTACGTTTCATACACTTCTTCTTTGTATTTCGGCTGTTCCCTTTCAGGGGTCGCCACAGTGAATCATCTGCCTCCATCTAACCCTGTCCTCTGCATCCTCTTCTCTCACGCCAACTAACTTTATGTCCTCTCTCACTACATCCATAAATCTCCTCTCTGGTCTCCTCTAGACCTCCTTCCTGGCAGTTCTAACCTCAGCATCCTTCTACAGATATATTCACAATCTCTCCTCTGAACACGTCCAAACCACCTCAATCTGGCCTCTCTGACTTTATCTCTGAAACATCTAACATGAGTTGTCCCTCAGATGAACTTATTCTCAATCCTATCCATCCTTGTCACGCCCAAAGAGAACCTCAACATCTTCATCTCCGCTACCTCCAGCTCTGCCTCCTGACTTTTCTTCAGTGCCACTGTCTTTTCTCCACCTGTTCCAACCCACCTGTATCCTCCTCTTCACCTCCTTCCCACACTCACCATTACTCTGGACCGTTGACCCTAAGTATATAAAGTCCTGCACCTTCTTTACCTCTGATCCCTTTAGCATCATCGTTCCACTTGGGTCCCTCTCATTCACACACATGTATTCCATCTTGCTGCGACTAACCTTCATTCCTCTGCTTTCCAGAGCATACCTCCACCTCTCCAAATTTTCCTCCACCTGTTCCCTGCTCTCGCTACAAAGCACAATGTCATCTGCAAACATCATAGTCCATGGAGACTCCTGTCTAACCTCATTTGTCCTCCTATCCATCACCAGAGCAAACAAAAAGGGGCTCAGAGCCGATCCTTGATGCTGACTCACCTCTTCCTTGAACTCTTCTGTCACACCTACAGCACATCTCGCCACTGTCTTACAGCTCTTATACATGTCCTGCACCACTCTTACAGACTTCTCTGCCACTCCAGACTTCCTCATACAACACCACAGCTCCTCTCTCGGCACCCTGTCGTATGCTTTCTCTAAATCCACAAAGATACAATGCAACTCCCTATTACCTTCTCTGTACTTCTCCATCAGCATCCTCAAAGCAAATACTGCATCTGTTGTACTCTTTCTAGGTATGAAACCATATTGCTGCTCACAAATGCTCACCTCTGCCCTTAACCTAGCTTCCACTTCTCTCGAGATGGCGCCAGTGAGGTCAGCTGCCGTCACGACTTCTCCAACCTACTTTACTTTGTTTTCGTCTTTTAATTTAATTTCTAGCAACTTTAAACCGGCAAATTCATCACCATTGAGTGCATTAGGTATGATAGAGATACTCTTATTTCTATTGGTCTACAATGTACTCACAATTCGACGTTTTTAACTCCGGATCTGAGCTGGCCGAGTGAGATCCTGAGGGAAAACAAAGGACGCGACGCGAAGCGGCGGCCCCGAGGGAAACAGCCCCGAGCTGGCGTCAGGAACAGGCTGAGAGCCCGTGCACACCGCACACCTCTGCCTAGTATCCTGCTCGCCAACGTCCAGTCACTGGAGAACAAACTCGACGACCTCAGGGCCAGGGTAAAGTTCCAGAGAGACATTCGGGACTGTAATCTTCTCTGCTTCACCGAGACATGGCTGAACCCAGCGGTGCCGGACCACACCATCCAGCCGGCCGAGTTCTTCTCGGTTCACCGCATGGACAGGACAAGGGACTCAGGGAAGACAAGGGGAGGCGGCGTGTGTTTAATGGTGAACAGCGGCTGGTGCAACAGCGCGAGCGTTGTTCCTCTCGCACGCTCCTGTACACCCAACCTGGAACTATTGACTATCAAGTGTCGTCCTTTTTATCTTCCTCGGGAGTTTACATCGGTCATAATCAGCTCCGTTTATATTCCGCCACAAGCGGACACGGACACTGCCTTATGTGAGCTGCATGAGGCACTCTCACAGCAACAGACACAACACCGGGACGCTGCGCTTATTGTGGCGGGGGACTTTAACAGTGCCAACCTCAAACGCGCAGCTCCGAACTTTTATCAGCACATCACCTGCCCCACCAGGGGTGAAAGGACACTGGACCACTGTTACACAACAGTCAAGGACGGCTACAAGGCATAATCTTGTCCACCGTTTGGGAAATCCGACCATGCCGCCATCTTCCTCATGCCAAAATACAAACAAAGGCTTAAACAGGAAGTTCCGGTTCAGAGGGAGGTCGTGCGCTGGACGGACGAATCGGTGGCCGCGCTTCAGGACGCACTCGATGACGCAGACTGGGACATGTTCCGAAACAGCTCCGATGACGTCAGCATGTTTACGGAAGCGGTTGTGGGATTTGTCGGGAAACTAGCGGATGATACCGTGCAGAAAACGACCATCAGAACGTTTCCCAATCAGAAGCCATGGGTGGATAAAACCATCCGCGACGCTCTGAGAACTCGCGCCGCTGCCTACAACGCGGGACTTGCGTCGGGGGACATGGACCAGTACAAGGCTGCGTCCTATAACGTCCAGAAGGCGATTAAAGAGGCAAAGCAGCAACAGAGTGACTCCAGGAGCCTGTGGCAGGGACTAAGAACAATAACGGACTATAAAGCACCAACATCCGGTATGACGAACGCGGACATGACTCTGGCAGATGAGTTGAACACCTTTTATGCTCGCTTCGAGGCTGCAGCTAAAGACGTTAGCGTTGCTAATGCTAGCAGCGCTAACGGCTGCAGAGAGGAAGTCACTGCCAGCACCGGAAGCGCGTTCATCATCTCCGAGCATGACGTGAGGAGAGCCTTCAAGAGAGTGAACATCAGGAAAGCAGCAGGACCAGACGGCATCTCAGGTCGAGTTCTCAGAGCCTGCGCAGACCAGCTAACACCTGTGTTCACAGAAATATTCAACATCTCCTTATCTCAGTCGGTGATCCCTACATGCTTCAAAGAGTCCATCATTGTCCCTGTTCCAAAGAAACCCCATCCTGCTTCCCTCAATGACTATCGACCTGTAGCCCTCACATCAGTGGTGATGAAGTGCTTTGAACGGCTAGTCAGAGACTTCATTATCTCTTCACTACCCAACACTCTGGACCCACTACAGTTTGCATACCGCCCGAACCGCTCCACAGATGATGCCATCTCTCATCTCCTCCACACAACACTCACTCACCTGGACACTAGAAGGGGGAATTATGTTAAAATGCTATGGTATGAGTAGGTATGAGTAGATTGAGATGGGTGTGCATCAGTGTGATTGTGCATGTGTGTTTATCAGTTCAGTCCAGATGTTATTTAGTTCATCTGAGTGATTTGTGTGTGTGTGTGTGTGTGTGTGTGTGTGTGTATCAGTCCAGTCCCTTTGTGTTTAGGAGACGGATGGCTTGCGGATAAAAACTCTTTCTCAGTCTGGCTGTGAGTGCCCAAATGCTTCGGTACCTTTTTCCAGATGGCAGGAGGGTGAAGAGTCTGTGTGAGGGGTGTGTCCGGTCAGCCACAATGCTGGTGTAAAGGTCTTCGATAGAAGGGAGAGAGACCCCGATGATCTTCTCAGCTGTCCTCACTATCCGCTGTAGGGTCTTGCGGTCTGACATGGTACAATTCCCAAACCAGACAGTGATGCAGCTGCTTAGGATGTTCTCAATAGTTCCTCTATAGAAGGTGGTGAGGATCGGTGGTGGAAACTGTGTCTTTCTCAGCCTTCTCAGGAAGAAAAGACGTTGTTGGGCTTTCTTATGCAGAGACCTGGTGTTGAGGGACCAGGAGAGGTTCTCCTCCAGATGGACGCCCAGGAATTTTGTGCTCTTGACGATCTCCACAGAAGAGCCGTCGATGCTGAGCGGAGAGTGTTCGCTACGAGTCCTCCTGAAGTCAACAACCATCTCTTTTGTCTTTTCGACGTTCAGAGCCAGGTTGTTGTCTTTACACCAGTCCGTTAGCCTCTGCACTTCCTCTCTGTACCCCGACTCGTCGTTCTTGCTGATGAGACCCACCACGGTCGTGTCATCAGCGAACTTGATGATATGATTGGAGCTGTGTGTCGCTACACAATCATGAGTCAGCAGTGTGAACAGCAGGGGGCTGAGCACGCAGCCCTAGGGGGCCCCAGTACTCAGTGGTGCTGGAGGTGTAGCTCCCGATCCGCACTGCTTGAGGTCTTTCGGTCAGAAAGTCCAGGATCCAGTTGCAGAGGGAGGTGTTCAGGCCCAACAAGCTCAGCTTCCCGATCAGGTGTTGGGGGATGATTGTATTGAATGCTGAACTGAAGTCTATGTACAGCATTCTGGCGTAAGTGTCTTTCTTTTCAAGATGTGACAGTGCCAGGTGGAGTGTGGTGGAGATGGCATCGTCCGTTGAACGGTTTGGACGATACGCGAACTGCAGGGGGTCCATTGAGGTGGGCAGCAGGGTGTTGATGTGTCTCATGACAGGCCGCTCGAAGCACTTCATGATGATGGGTGTGAGTGCAACAGGGCGGTAGTCATTGAGACAGGACACAGAAGACTTCTTTGGCACAGGGACGATGGTGGTAGACTTGAAACATGTGGGAACGATGGCGCTGCTCAGAGAGATGTTGAATATGTCGGTGAGAACACCTGCCAGCGGTTCTGCACATTCTCTGAGCACTCTGCCTGTGATGTTGTCTGGTCCAGCAGCTTTACGTGGGTTGACTCTGCGTAGAGTTTTCCTCACATCAGCCGTGGTGAGACACAGCACCTGGTCATTCGGCGGAGGGATAGTCTTCCTCGGTGTCATGTCGTTCTGCATGTCGAACCGTGCGTAGAAGTTATTCAGCGCATCTGGAAGGGAGCCGTCACTGTCACAGGCAGGTGATGAAGTCCTGTAGTGAGTGATGGCTTGTATACCCTGCCACATGCGCCGTGTGTCACCGCTGTCCCTGAAGTGATTGTGGATTCTCTGGGCGTGTGCGCGCTTTGCCTCTCTGATGGCCCGGGACAGTTTGGCCCTTGCTGTTCTTAGGGCCGCCTTGTCCCCCGCTTTGAAGGCAGAGTCTCTGGTTTTCAGTAGTGCACGCACCTCCGCAGTAATCCATGGTTCTGGTTGGGTCGTGAGATGATGTTCTTGGAGACAGTGACGTCATTGGTGCACTTGTTAATGTAGCTGGTCACTGATGACGTGTACTCCTCCAAGTCAGTGTAGTTGCCGTAAGTTGCAGCCTCCCTAAACATGTTCCAGTCAGTGTTCTCGAAACAGTCCTGAAGAGCAGAGATGGCTCCTGTTGGCCAGGTTTTCACCTGCTTCAGAACCAGTTTTGAACGCCTGACGAGTGGTCTGTATGCTGGAATTAGCATAACAGAGATGTGGTCTAAGTAGTCGAGGTGGGGGCGGGGCTCTGCCCGATTTTAAGTTTGCTGACGACACCGTCGTGGTGGGCCTGATCTCTGACAACGACGAGACGGCCTACCTGAAGGAGATTGGAAATCTGGAGAACTGGTGCCAGAGGAACAACCTTCTTCTAAATCTCAGTAAGACAAAGGAGCTGATAGTGGACTTCAGCACTAAGCAGGAGAGGAACTACCAGACCCCCGTCATCAACGAGAACCCAGTGGAGAGAGTGGACTGCTTCAAGTACCTCGGTGTTCACATCACGCAGGACCTGTCATGGTCCGGTCACATCAACACCGTGGTGAAAAAGGCCCGACAGCGTCTCTACCACCTCAGAGGCCTGAGAGACTTTAGACTGCCCTCCAAGGTGCTCAGGAACTTTTACTCCTGCACCATAGAGAGCATCCTGACGGGAAACATCGCAACCTGGTTAGGGAACAGCACCATGCAGGACAGACGAGCCCTACAGAGGGTGGTGCGATCAGCTGAGCGCATCATCCGAACTGAGCTCCCTGACCTGCACTCTGTCTACAGCGAGCGGTGCTGGACCAAGGCCAGGAAGATCATGAAGGACCTCAGCCACCCAAGCAATGGACTGTTCTTTCTGTTGCGGTCTGGGAAGCGCTTCCGCTCCCTCAAGGCCAATACAGAGAGACTGAGGAGGAGCTTCTTCCCGCAGGCGATATGGTCTCTCAATCAAACCAATACACTGGACTAAACACCTCTGCATTTTTTGCACACACAGAGCAGACAATTATGTCAAACGCACATTTGCACATATATGCACATTTGCACACTTCAAGGACTTCTTTTCACATCCCCCTCATCTCATTTTCAAAATACTACCTCAAGTTTTTCACAGACTTAAGTTAAGTTGTAATATATTATATTATACTTCAGATTTTATATATATATTTTTTAAACTTTGCTGGAATCTTGTTTTATAGTTTCCATTTGTAAAAATAGTTTGAATTTGAATTTCTTTACCAAAGTTTCATTGTATGAGGACCCAAAACCAATTTCTGCCTGTACATCCGTATGTCTGTCTGTATGTCTCTCTGGATGTCAGACAATTTTGTCAGAGCATCACGCAAAACTGACTGGACAGATTTTAGTCCGAAGTGAGGGTGAGTAAAAAATCTAAACTGAGAGTGTTATGAGCTGAAATAAAAATACTTGAGTAAAAGAAAAAGTAAAAGTGATGTTATGAACAGTTATGTGTGGGATTTAATAATCTACTTTAAAATAATCTACTAATGCGCTACTGTCTCAATGTAAACAAACACCTGCACCAATAGATATTAATGAGAAAAGATAAAGTGAATATTTTGACTGGGATTAGTTCATATTTTCACTTTGGCTGAAATAACAGCGCTGAAGTGGTAGAAGTGAATTTTAACACGTCGGAGTCGTTTTAAGACGAAACTTCATCTTTATCTGATCGACTTTTTCCATTTCTCATCTGTGATTCTCTCTCCGATTACCGAACAGGGAGTGTGTTTGTCTGAGCACCAAAGAAGTACAACTTAGTGTAAACAAGGCGTCAGATACTCAACCTTACAGAATGTGATTTCTGTCTATTAATAAGTGAGACAGAGAGTTCTGCTGTACAGAGAGACACACAGACATGGACGTGGACTTCAACCTCTAATAATAATAATAATAATCATAATAATAATAATAATAATCGTAATTGTAATAATAATAATAATAATCGTAATTTTAATAATAATAATAAGTCCAAGGAGGACACCATTGTTGAAAACAAATCAGAAAAAAGCCAGCCTGGAATATGCCAAACTACATGTTGACAAGCCACAAAGCTTCTGGGAGAATGTCCTATGGACAGATGAGACAAAAATGGGACTTTTTGCCAAGGCACATCAGCTCTGTGTTCACAGATGGAAAAATGAAGCACATGAAGAAAAGAACACTGTCCCTACTGTGAAACATGGAGGAGGCTCTGTTATGTTCTGGGGCTGCTTTGCTGCATCTGGCACAGGGTGTCTTGAATCTGTGCAGGGGACAATGAAATCTTAAGACTATCAAGGGATTCTAGAGAGAAATGTGCTGGCCAGTGTCAGAAAGCTGGGTCTCAGTCGCAGGTCATGGGTCTTGCAACAGGACAATGAGCCAAAACACACAGCTAAAAACACCCAAGAATGGCTAAGAGGAAAACATTGGACTATTCTAAAGTGGCCTTCTATGAGCCCTGACCTCAATCCTATTGAGCATCTTTGGAAGGAGCTGAAACATGCTGTCTGGAAAAGGCACCCTTCAAACCGGAAACAACTGGAGCAGCTTGCTCATGAGGAGTGGGCCGAAATACCTGCAGAGAGGCGCAGAAGTCTCACTGACAGTTACAGGAATCGTTTGATTGCAGTGATTGCCTCAAAAGGTTGTGCAACAAACTATTAAGTTAGGGGTACCATCATTTTTGTCCAGGCCTGTTCCATGAGTTCATTATTTAAAATAATTCCGTTGAAGCATGGTTGAAAAGCAATGTCTGACTTTCATTGGTTAACATTCATAGAATTCTTATTTATTATTACTTTTGTCAGATTAAAGTTATTTCTGTGACCATTGTGAGTTTTTCTTTCATTGACCGAAGGGTACCAACAATTTTGTCCACGTGTGTATATAGATCACGCAATCATGGTGTTGGGATTAATCACCTGGAATGAACAGCAGTTCAGTTTGCCAGGGAATAAGTTTTAGCACCCATGATGAGATCTCCACCAAACCGCTGAGATCTGAGTGTAAACCTGAGAGTCTGAGGGAGGTTAGGAAGAAAGGAGCACAGGATGACATGAGTGTATCAAAATAATGTCGATCCAGTTAATTTACGGCCATTAGAGTTTCCATGGAGAAGCTTTCAGAGATATCCTGCTCGTAAAAGTAGACAGACATGAAGCTCTCTTTATATCAGGGTTTCATATTTAATGCATGAGGGATGAATCAGCTAAATATTTATCTTTTAGATCAGACTTGACTATAAGTCTGCAAAAAACTTGTAAAGCCTGGGTGGAGGAAGTTGTAAGATAAGGAGGTGTGAGGGGTGTGTTTAGAGGGGTGTGTCTAGAGGGGTGTGTCTAGATGTTAAATGTTTGTATAAAGCAGCCAGTAAAGTGTTGATTGAGTTTATATGATCTTTGAGAGAGAAGAGAGCCTCTGAGAAGATGAAGATGACTCGTGTGTGTTTGGTCCTGGGCTTCGTCCTGATCATGGCGCTCTACTTGGACGCTCAGCGTGAGTGTTTGTGTAGCTGTACAACAGTAGTGGTGCATACAGTATTGTTAAATTTAACTGTAGATGTTTTACGGTAATTTTACACCAGTACACAACTTGTGCAACAGTCAGACTTGATGAATGGCAGCGAGACGTGTACAGGGTGGAGCGTCTGAGCAAAGATCCGATTTTGACAGACAACAGACTTCAGATGATTTGATCTTCTATTGTTGGTTTTGACGCTTACTGGATCTGAAAAAAGATTTTTGAGCTCATGTATGTTGTAATGTAACAATGACTGGAAATGTCAGACATCTGAAATATAAACGTGTACACTGCAACGTTTAGTGTAAGAATCAAATAAAAACGCGTGTGTCAAATGTAACAGGACAGGTGTTTAAATGTGCAAATTTCACAAGTTAATTCTATGATTAAAGTTACAATGAAGGATTAAGGTTACAATTAGGATAAAGCGTTCTCTTGATTTATTCTAGTAGAACACATGGTCCCGGGTCGACATGAACACCTCATATACATGTGGTGCAATCAAGCCAAACCCGTTTAACTAACTGTTGTCTCACAGTTTTTATTTATTTTTTTAAATTTTTTAATCTGTATATTTGCCCAGACGACTGACTGTCTCTTTCTTGGCTTTAGCTCATGCTCCACATCCAGAGGACTGTTGTTTCGATTTTTTTGGTGGAAAAATTCCTTCCCAGAACATCCTGGAGACCAAAAAGACAAGCTCGCATTGTGCACAGGAAGGCTACATGTGAGTAACTGAGCTCCTTTTTAATGTAATTTAATATTAAACATGAAATTAAATCCATTTCTAAATGAGATAAGAGAAATGTGTCTGATAACAGTGTATCTCTGTTTTACGTGTGTTTCAGTGTTAAAACTCTTAAGCACACCAAACTGTGTGTTCGTGAAATCAACGCCAATTAACAGACTTCAAGTTAATGCTGCAACTGAGCTGCACCATAGACACACACACACACACACACACACACACACACACACACACACACACACACACACACACACACATTTACTGGTGCTTAATGTCATGCAAATTCAAATAAAGTCCTAAGCACACTGTGTTCACTGTGATTCAGTTTATTTTGAATCTTCTAAATAAACTTTACTGTATATAGACATGCATGCTGTGTGACACACACACACACACACACACACACACACACACACACACACACACACACACACACACACACATTTATCCCACCCTTCTTACTGATAATAACGTTTGTGTGAACTTGCTTAAACAACATTAAACCACAGCAATTTAAATAGATGGAGCTTCACCAGCCTGTAGATTAATCTTCACTAGAGATCTTCTGCACGTGTTTGTAAAGCCTGAGTCGAGGATGTGGTGCGGAGAGGGGTACGAGGGGTACGAGGGGGCGGGGCAAAATACTTACATTTAAATAATTGTTTTGTATAAAAACAGCCAATAAAAGGCAATTTGATCAAATTTGAGACGACATCAGAGCTTCACACACCCGCTGAGAACATGAAGATGAGCCGTGTGTTTTTGGTCCTGGGTTTGGTCCTGGTCATGTCGCTTCACTCAGACGCTGAACGTAAGTTTATTACACACTTCTTAATCCGTACAACGTTGGCAGTGTCAGTGATCCAACTCCAACTTTTTTATAGCTTTATTTTTCAAAAACATTATATAAAAAACATAACATCTAGTGTACTTGTGACAATACAACCATCTTTTCTCTCCTTTTCCTTTTCCTAAAGAAGAAACATAAAAAAATAAAAAAAAATAGTAAAATAATATAGCCAATAATATGTAAGTAAATATATATAATAAACAATAAAAAATAGATACATAAAAAAAGGGGTTTGGATGGTGATGATAATATTATATACACATGTATTCATACATACATATACACTTGTATATACATACAGAACATTTCTTCCTCTGATCGAACCGATTTTTATCCTTTAGTTGCAAATAAAATTGAATTGAATTGAAGATAGTATGAACACACGCTATTAGCTACAGTTGTTTACTCAGGGTAGGAGAGGTCACGCTGTGCTGCTCCCTTATTGAAGCGCCTTGTAGATTTACAATGAGTCACTGATTCTCATCTGATGCTCTCTGCAAACTATTGGCACCCTGTGCCTTGTTCAGCAATGGAAAGAATCACACTGATTTTCAGTCACCACTCTCAGGTCTGTTTTTTGTTATTATTATTATTATTATTATATGATAAATTATATGTTTTGTATTAATAAAAATGTTTTGTTATTTTCTACAGTATGAGAATAATGTTAATGTATATTATTAATGTCTTTATCAGTGATGATGATGATGATTTCATGATGTTATTATAAGTATTATTGCAATAGTATTAACTAGTATTAATAGGATTACATAAATTCAGCATTTTATTTCCTGAAGAAACAGAAAGATTTTTTTTTCTTTGATGTGACTTTGACTGAAACGTTGTGTGTTGTGTGAAACGTTACTCAGCTGAAGCGCTTGCGCAGCCGGAGGACTGCTGTTTCACCTTTTTCAGTAGCTCTGTTCCTTCCCAAAACATCCTGGAGGCTAAGCGGACGGGCGAGCACTGCTCACAGCAAGGCTTCATGTGAGTGTCTGATGGTTACTGTTTTATTTCATGATTAAACTGTTCAGTAAATTCCATTTCTAAATGAGATAAGAATGTGTGTGTGTGTGTTTCAGTGTTAAGACTCCTAAGTTCTCCCGTCTGTGTGTTCATAAACTCAGCGCTGAATGAAAAGCCACAACTCGATGCCGTGTCCTGAGACGCACCGTCCACGCTCACACACGTGCACACGCAACTAATAAAGTTTAAGCTTTAATCATTATTTCAACGCATTTGACTTTTAATGAATGTTTAACATGATGCTTAATGCAGTGCAGACTCTAATAAAGTCATCATCGCACCACTGAGTGACCTGCGTGAGTTATTACGTTACTGTGATGTGAGACCGTCTCTAAAATAAAAGATGATTAGTGTAGAAGATCATGATTCTTTTATTAACGTTTTTAAGGAGATCAAATCCCATTGATACTGAAGGCACCGAGGTAACCTTGTGAGAGACAAACTCTCTCTCTCTCTCTCTGTCACAGCAAAAGAACACAATCTCAAACATCTCTGAGCTCGTAGGACATCCACAACAAAGCAGAGAGCGCTTTCCGTTTGAGTGTGTATTAACGCCCTGTGATACATCGTGAGCCGTAGATCGAACAGATATGATCTTCAGGTTACAGTGTCTCTCAGAGGAACAAGTCTCACGTTAAGCCTCTTAACCTGAGAGCTGTTATGTGATGGGACAAGTAGGAGGTGGGAGGGGAATTGACAGATGATTCATTTGAGGAGGAAACGGGGAAAAAAAACAACAATAATTAGAAATCATTTGAATCTGTATGGACTGATACACAGGATGATCAAACACGTCACGTCTCCCTGAAGAACAGCATAAAGAATTAGAGAAATTATTTTGTGTATTTTGACATATACTCACACATATATATTATTATTATTATTATTATTATTATATTAAGAGTGATTGTGTAAAGATTGATCAACAAAACGTTCTTTAATAGGTTGAAACCACTTTCAAACAACTCCAGTGAAACCTAAAAACAAAACCAATGTTTCAAAGATTAAAAAAATGATAATAATAAATCAGCAGATGAAATGCCCTAAAAGATAAATATCACAAAAGTGCAGATTTATATCACATTCACATAAAGTACAATTACAATGTAAACAAACATTCTCCCGTTGGAAACGAGAGCACGTGTGTAAAAGCTAACGTGCATCAAATGTTTGTTTTATACACAACTGCATTCAGTTTGCATTCTGTGCTGAGATGGAAACGTTTCTCATAGGTCTCATAGATAAATCTTGATTATAGATCTTCAGAAGATATTTGTATAGCCTGGGTGGAGGATGTGGTGAGACAAAGAGCAGTATGTAGATGTACAGGGGGCGGGGGAACACGTGCCTTTATGTAGACATATGTATATAAAACTAGACAGTACAACCTGACTCAATCAAAAGATCAACCTGACTAGATCAACTTAGATCTTTGAGAGAGACGAGATCGGAGCTTCACCTGCCTGGGAACATGAAGATGAGCCGCGTGTATCTGGTCCTGGGCTTCGTCATCATCATGGCGCTTCACTCAGATGCTCTGCGTAAGATTTTCACAGACTATACTTATTAATTTAGTCAAATTTAGGACATTTTTGTAGGTCTAAACTAAGTTACTGTATCCAAAAAAGTATTGGCACCCTCTGTCCTGTGATATAACTATCGATGGTGGTGTGGCCTGATTCTGTTGTTTGCTGCTGTAATGGGGTACCAGCGTGAGATAGACGGGCTTGGTGTGTAACGGGTTATTGTCATTCAGTTTATTTTGAATCTTCTAAATAAACTTTACTGTATATAGACATGCATGCTGTGTGACACACACACGCGCGTACACACACACACACACACACACACACACACACACACACACACACACACAGTCTTCATGAAACTGGCTTCCTTGTCATGCTGCAACAGGTTTGGGCTTCTTAGTTGAAATGAAGGGGAATTGCAACACTCCAGCACACTAAGACATTTTATACAACTATGTGCTTCCATCTTCACATTAACAGTTTGCTAAAGCTAATGATAGAAAGGGTGCACATACTTTTAGCCATACAGATTAAATCTTGATTATATAACTTTGTAGATGTTACATTTGTTGTATAATCCCAGTGCGGCAAGTGGTGACCTGATGAGCTGTTTTCAGATATCTAGTTACTTATATATTATTATACTGTATACAATAAAAATATATAATATAACATCTCTTAGGTTTGATCCATGAAACATAAATCAGTCTATGGATAATATCAGCTGTACTCTTTTGGTTGAAAAATCCAGATTGTTTATCCTTCCGTCACGTCTGACCCCATCAGTGGCGCTGAGAAGCTCCCAGAACATTGCATGCTGCTTCACCACACTGGTGGTCTTAACCAACGGATGAGCAAAGCTGGCTTTGGAATCGTAGTGCATGAAGTTCAAGTTAATTTTTTTCATTGAGGCCTTTAGGTGCCTCTCGTGTGGCTTTAACTAGCCGTTCTAGCACAAAGACACGGTTGATGTCAGTGTTTCTGAATGTTCACGTCTCTGTGGAGGTCTCTGGAAGCTCTGCCACAGTGGAATGACGTTACGGTGGTCATCTCCCTGAACATTTCAATGTTCTTAAATTCAACTCAAATCTTCTTTATCTCTTTTAGAAATGGCTGTACTGTATCATGAAGGTAAGCAGAGAGGTACAGTTCTTACAGTTCATGGATTGATTCACGGTTCCATGCACTGTTAAACCTTAAACCCTTTCCCCAAATTATGTCAAAACAATCACTAATCTAAATGAAATGATCGAGTTGTAGATGACGTTTCATTTGATTTAAAATTAATCTGCAAATAAATAAATAGCACAAACATGATCTCTCTGTCATTATGAATTGTTGTGTGGAAATGAACAGACAAAACAAAATAAGGCCTTTAATGCTTTTGGACTATTTGAAAATTCAAGCAAATAAAAAAAAAAAAAAAGAAAAAGAAAAAAGAAAGCATTTTCATTTTAAAACCATTTTTTTATGCACCGGCAAAAGTCACAAACTGCAAAGTCCGGAATGTTGAATTGAATTGAAGATAGTATGAACACACGCTATTAGCTACAGTTGTTTACTCAGGGTAGGAGAGGTCACGCTGTGCTGCTCCCTTATTGAAGCGCCTTGTAGATTTACAATGAGTCACTGATTCTCATCTGATGCTCTCTGCAAACTATTGGCACCCTGTGCCTTGTTCAGCAATGGAAAGAATCACACTGATTTTCAGTCACCACTCTCAGCACAGTGGTCTGATTTTTGTTATTATTATTATTATTATTATATGATAAATTATATGTTTTGTATTAATAAAAATGTTTTGTTATTTTCTACAGTATGAGAATAATGTTAATGTATATTATTAATGTCTTTATCAGTGATGATGATGATGATTTCATGATGTTATTATAAGTATTATTGCAATAGTATTAACTAGTATTAATAGGATTACATAAATTCAGCATTTTATTTCCTGAAGAAACAGAAAGATTTTTTTTTCTTTGATGTGACTTTGACTGAAACGTTGTGCGTCTCTTACTCAGCTGAAGCGCTTGCGCAGCCGGAGGACTGCTGTTTCACCTTTTTCAGTAGCTCTGTTCCTTCCCAAAACATCCTGGAGGCTAAGCGGACGGGCGAGCACTGCTCACAGCAAGGCTTCATGTGAGTGTCTGATGGTTACTGTTTTATTTCATGATTAAACTGTTCAATAAATTCCATTTCTAAATGAGATAAGAGTGTGTGTGTTTGTGTGTGTGTGTGTGTGTGTGTGTGTGTTTCAGTGTTAAGACTCCTAAGTTCTCCCGTCTGTGTGTTCATAAACTCAGCGCCGAATGAAAAGCCACAACTCGATGCCGTGTCCTGAGACGCACCGTCCACGCTCACACACGTGCACACGCAACTAATAAAGTTTAAGCTTTAATCATTATTTCAACGCATTTGACTTTTAATGAATGTTTAACATGATGCTTAATGCAGTGCAGACTCTAATAAAGTCATCATCGCACCACTGAGTGACCTGCGTGAGTTATTACGTTACTGTGATGTGAGACCGTCTCTAAAATAAAAGATGATTAGTGTAGAAGATCATGATTCTTTTATTAACGTTTTTAAGGAGATCAAATCCCATTGATACTGAAGGCACCGAGGTAACCTTGTGAGAGACAAACTCTCTCTCTCTCTCTCTCTGTCACAGCAAAAGAACACAATCTCAAACATCTCTGAGCTCGTAGGACATCCACAACAAAGCAGAGAGCGCTTTCCGTTTGAGTGTGTATTAACGCCCTGTGATACATCGTGAGCCGTAGATCGAACAGATATGATCTTCAGGTTACAGTGTCTCTCAGAGGAACAAGTCTCACGTTAAGCCTCTTAACCTGAGAGCTGTTATGTGATGGGACAAGTAGGAGGTGGGAGGGAAATTGACAGATGATTCATTTGAGGAGGAAACGGGGAAAAAAAAAACAATAATTAGAAATAATTTGAATCTGTATGGACTGATACACAGGATGATCAAACACGTCACGTCTCCCTGAAGAACAGCATAAAGAATTAGAGAAATTATTTTGTGTATTTTGACATATACTCACACATATTATCACGAACTAACCGGAGATGAATCAGAAGACTAGCAGTTAGCCCTGTAGCGTGGATGGTAAACCCAAACGCGGAAGTAGCGCGAGCAGGCAGGATAACCACGCTGGTTATTATTAGAACTCTCCCGAAGCGAGAGCAAGAGTTTACACAAATAAACCCGCGTTCTAAATACACACACCCAATCAGAAGCGATAACCCAAGAAAGTGAGTACTCACGTTTAGACGAGCGAGGCGTCGGCGATAGCATGGGCATAACTCAATGACTGAGCAATGTGAGGCGTCATCTTGTTTCCTTTATGCTTCCTGAAACCCGACCGTATTACTTCCGGGTCCTAGTGTCGGTCGTGTTACGAGTGTGCATGACAGTACCCCCCCGTCCAGGACCGACTCTCGGCGGTCCTGGGGTGGAGGATACCCGACGACGGTAGTCCCGGATGAGTTCGGGGTCTAAGACGAACCGAGCCGGAATCCAAGATCTCTCCTCGGGACCGTAACCTTCCCAATCCACCAGGTACTGGAGCCCTCTGCCCCGAGGACGTGAGTCAAGGATCCGGCGAACGGTGTAGGCGGGACCATCCTCAATCATACGGGGAGGAGGAGCAGGGTGGGTGGGGGGAACCATTGGTGAAGTGTTGAAGGGTTTGAGCTGGGAGGTGTGGAATACCGGATGGATCCGGAGCGCCGCAGGCAGCTGGAGCCGGTAGGTGACAGGGTTAATCCGGAGGTTGATGCGGTATGGTCCGATGAATCTTGGTGACAACTTTCTTGATTCAGTCTGCAGGTGTAGGTTTTTTGTTGATAGCCATACCTTATCACCTACTTGGTACATTCGTCCCGGTGGGTGTCGATGGCGATGTTGCAGAGTGTAACGGCGGTTAGCCTGTTGAATGGCGTCGTTTGCTTGTCTCCATAGCCGTCGACACCGGTGAACCAACTGTTGGGCCGATGGTACTTCCACCTCCAGTTCTTGATGGTCGAACATCGGAGGTTGGAAGCCGTAGCATACCTCAAATGGGCTTAGGTTGGTGGCAGAAGACATGTGGAGGTTGTGAGTAACCGGAGGACAGACTGCAGGTGGAATTGATCAGACAGCAGAAGGCCTTCAAGAACCGGGACGTGAACTGGGGCCCCCTGTCCGAGACGATGTCCTTTGGGAACCCATGCAGGCGGACTACGTGCTCTAATATCAGCTCGGCTGTCCTTTTAGCTGACGGGAGACTGGAGAGGGCCACCAGGTGAACAGCTTTGGAGAACCGGTCGATGATGGTGAGGATGGTGTCTCTTCCTTCGGAAACCGGCAGGCCCGTGATGAAGTCAACGGCAATGTGTGTCCAGGGTCGGCGGGGAACCGGGAGTGGTTGAAGTTCCCCTGGCGATGGTCAGTTGCTGTCCTTGGACCTGGCACACACTGGGCACGCCTGGACGAACTCGTCTACGTCCTTCTTCATATTGGGCCACCAGAAAGCACGTTGGACGAAAAGTAGGGTACGCCGCTTTCCGGGGTGTCCAGAAAGTGGGGAAGAGTGTCCCCACTGGAGTACTTCGGCCCTGATGGTGTTGGGTACATAGAGTCGGCCAGGCGGCACACCTGCTGGTTCGGTCTCCGTAGCTTGTGCCTGGCGGACCCTCGTTTCCAGGTTCCAACTGAGCGGTGCGAGGATCTTGGTGGGCGGCAGGACAGGCGCAGGGTCCGCCTGGGGGACGTCTTCCTCGTGCTGTCGGGAGAGGGCGTCGGCTTTAGTGTTCTTGGACCCCGGGCAGTATGACAGGTGGAAATTATAGTTCTCGAAAAACAGTGCCCACCGCGCCTGTCTGGGGTTGAGTTGTTTTAAGGTGCAGATAGTGATGAGGTTTTGGTGGTCAGTCCAGACGATGAACGGCTCTCTGGCGCCCTGGAGCCAGTGTCGCCATTCCTCCAAGGCCCACTTTATGGCCAGCAGCTCACGGTCCCCTACTCCGTATCGCTGCTGAGTGGCGTCAAATTTCTTGGAGAAAAAACTGCAGGGGTGCAGTTTTTGGTCTGGACCTCGCTGGGAGAGAACAGCCCCGGTGCCCACATCCGAAGCGTCCACCTCCACAACGAATGGTTTGTCAGCATCCGGGTGAAGGAGGATGGGAGCAGTGGTGAAGCGGCGACAGAGCTCATGGAAGGCAGAGACGGCAATTGAGGTGAGGTTGAAGGGGTGAGATGATGGGCGGGTCAGAGCGGTTAGTGGAGCTGCAACGGTACTGTAGTCCCGGATAAAGCGGCAATAGAAATTGGCAAACCCGAGAAATCTCTGGAGTTGTTTAAGAGTCTTGGGTAGGGGCCAATGACTCACAACTTCCAGTTTCTGCGGGTCCATGGCCACACCCTGGGGCGAGATGACAAAACCCAGGAACGTGGTGGAGCGCTCGTGAAAAGCGCACTTCTCCAACTTACAGTACAGCTGGTGGGCGAGCAATCTCTTTAGAACCACTCTGACGTGCTGGATATGTTCGTTGACGGTTCGGGAGTAGATGAGGATGTCGTCAAGGTAGATGAACACCCAACGGCCTAACATGTCTCTGAGGACGTCATTGATGAATTGTTGAAAAGCGGCAGGTGCGTTGCAGAGACCAAAGGGGATGACAAGACTCTCGTAGTGTCCTGTAGGGGTGATGAAGGCCGTCTTCCACTCATCGCCCTCTCTGATGCGCACCAAGTTGTAGGCGCTCCGGAGGTCCAACTTACTGAAGATGGTGGCACCAGAGAGGGCGTCCAGGGCAGAGTTGGTAAGAGGCAGTGGGTGTCGGTTTTTTATGGTGATATTATTGAGCCCCCGGTAATCAACACAGGGACGTAGACTACCATCGCGTTTTTTCACGAAGAAGAACCCCGCAGCGGCAGGTGAGGAGGAGGGCCGGATGGTACCATGGCGAAGTCCGCTGGAAACGTACTCCTCCATCGCCTGCATCTCGGTGTTAGATAGTGAATAGAGGTGGCCGCGGGGTGGTGTCGCACCTGGCTGAAGATCGATTGCCAGGTCGTATGAGCGATGAGGAGGTAGGTGGGTAGCGCGTCTCTTACAGAAGACTTCAGCCAGGTCCCGGTAGTCTAGCGGGATGTTGTCTGTGTCGACATCGGGGGCCTCGGACTCCCTAGAGCACGTCCCAGCCTCGGCCCGTAGGCAGAGCTCGGTGCAGGTCGGCCCCCATTGTAGAACTCGATTTGGGTCCATGATATGAGTGGGTCATGATGCAGCAGCCAAGGGTGTCCGAGGATGATGGGTGGTGATGAAATGGTGGTGGTGTAAAACTGAATCTGTTCCCGATGCTGGTTGATGATGAGGGTGATAGGCTGAGTTTGAAAGGAGATGGGGCTGGAGGAAAGAGGCCGACCGTCGACTGATGTAATGGTTACGGGCTGGGATAAGGCCTCGATTTTTATCCCCAGTTTTTTGGCATATGAAGAGTCAATGAAGTTACCTGCTGCCCCGGAGTCGACGAACGCGGTACTTCCGCCCCGTTTGTGGCCAAACTGGAGCTGTACTTTTACCGTGAGACGGGAATCATTAGTCAGGGTGGTGGAGAGGGAGATGGGACCCGGTGAGCTACTCTCATTTCTCACCGGGCCTGCGCGTTTCCCGGCCGCAGAGGACAGATGGCTCGATGGTGTGCAGTGGATCCACAATACGCGCAGAGCCCCTCTCTAAAACGGCGTTCCCGTTCTGCAGCGGTTAAGGAGGCGCGCCCTAATTGCATGGGTTCCCCGGCTCCTGTGTCAACCACGACGGGAGGTGGAGTACCGACGGTTCTGGTGGGTGCTGGAGTGAATGAGGCGTGGACTTCTGGAACTGGAGCATGGGAGACGAAGGGTGTGGTGCGAGGTAGTGCTGGCGTGATGGGTGGCAGGGTACGGGGAGCTGGCTTGGGGCGAGCGAGCAGACGTTGGTCGATCCGGAGGGCGAATTGGATTAAGCCCTCCAAGGTCCCTGGGAGCTCTCGTCCGGCGAGCTCGTCTTTTATACGTGAAGCCAGTCCCTCGTAGTAGGCCGTCCGGAGTGCGGAGTCTCCCCAGTCGGTCTGCACGGCGAGAGTGCGAAACTCCGCGGTGTAGCGGCTCACAGACGACCCTCCCTGCTGTAGATGATATAACTTAGAGTTGGTCTCCACCTCAGCAGCCGGATGCTCAAAGGTGAGTTTAAGCTGACGGGTGAATTCTGTGTAGGAGTAGGCGACGTCTGAATCTGAACGAAGAACCGCCGTGGCCCACTCAGCTGCCTGCCCGGATAGCAACGAGACGAGAAGAGCAATGCGCAGTTGGTCTGTGGAGTATCTGGTGGAATTAAACTCAAACACAAGATCCAATGCAGTTAGAAAAACACTGCACTTCCCATCCGTGCTATGCCATTTGTCCGGTAAAGCTAGAAAAACATCAGAAGGTGGGGAGGGAGTTGGCGGCGCAGCCGCCGCTGCGATGGGCGTGGCAACAGCCGGTTGAGCGGCCGCCCCGCGGAGGGTCGCATTCTCCTGTCGCAGCTCCGCCACGACGCCTTGGAGCTCCTTGCGGAGAGATGCGACTTCACCACGGAGCTGATCGATCAGCTTAGCATGCCGGTCAACTACATCGCAGAGGTGAGCAAACTCTGCTGGGTTTACTGCTGATGGCTCAGTCATTCTGTCACGAACTAACCGGAGATGAATCAGAAGACTAGCAGTTAGCCCTGTAGCGTGGATGGTAAACCCAAACGCAGAAGTAGCGCGAGCAGGCAGGATAACCACGCTGGTTATTATTAGAACTCTCCCGAAGCGAGAGCAAAAGTTTACACAAATAAACCCGCGTTCTAAATACACACACCCAATCAGAAGCGATAACCCAAGAAAGTGAGTACTCACGTTTAGACGAGCGAGGCGTCGGCGATAGCATGGGCAAAACTCAATGACTGAGCAATGTGAGGCGCCATCTTGTTTCCTTTTATGCTTCCTGAAACCCGACCGTATTACTTCCGGGTCCTAGTGCCGGTCGTGTTACGAGTATGCATGACACATATATATTATTATTATTATTATTATTATTATATTAAGAGTGATTGTGTAAAGATTGATCAACAAAACATTCTTTAATAGGTTGAAACCACTTTCAAACAACTCCAGTGAAACCTAAAAACAAAACCAATGTTTCAAAGATTTAAAAAATTATAATAATAAATCAGCAGATGAAATGCCCTAAAAGATAAATATCACAAAAGTGCAGATTTATATCACATTCACATAAAGTACAATTACAATATAAACAAACATTCTCCCGTTGGAAACGAGAGCACGTGTGTAAAAGCTAACGTGCATCAAATGTTTGTTTTATACACAACTGCATTCAGTTTGCATTCTGTGCTCAGATGGAAACGTTTCTCATAGGTCTCATAGATAAATCTTGATTATAGATCTTCAGAAGATATTTGTATAGCCTGGGTGGAGGATGTGGTGAGACAAAGAGCAGTATGTAGATGTACAGGGGGCGGGGGAACACGTGCCTTTATAGACATATGTATATAAAACTAGACAGTACAACCTGACTCAATCAAAAGATCAACCTGACTAGATCAACTTAGATCTTTGAGAGAGACGAGATCGGAGCTTCACCTGCCTGGGAACATGAAGATGAGCCGCGTGTATCTGGTCCTGGGCTTCGTCATCATCATGGCGCTTCACTCAGATGCTCTGCGTAAGATTTTCACAGACTATACTTATTAATTTAGTCAAATTTAGGACATTTTTGTAGGTCTAAACTGAGTTACTGTATCCAAAAAAGTATTGGCACCCTCTGTCCTGTGATATAACTATCGATGGTGGTGTGGCCTGATTCTGTTGTTTGCTGCTGTAATGGGGTACCAGCGTGAGATAGACGGGCTTGGTGTGTAACGGGTTATTGTCAAGCAATAATTATTAATTATGAAATAAAAAAAAACTGTACGTTTCATGTAAAGTTTTCTTTAGCCAAAATAAAATTATTATAGACCAGATTAATTATTTGTCAAAATTAGGATTTGAATTTTAAATATAAAAAAACATACAGTATAACGCACAGGTAAAAATCTAAATGATTAATATTTAGGAAATGGAGAATTATTACAATAATAATGTCATTTATTTGTACCTATGATGAATTTAACTGATAGTGAATTTAATTAATACTACTACTTTAAATTATGAAACAAATATATCAATATTATTTTTATTATTACGAGTATAATAGTTTTAATCCTACTACTCTACTAATAATAGTAATAAATACATAAATAAATAAATTAATTAATTAATATTACTAATAGTTCTTTTTACCCAAAGAACTGAAGGAAAATGTTTATGACATTTATGAGTTTCTAAAAATGTTTGTCTATCGCGTTCTCTTTTTTAGCGGACTCCATCACACACCCTGAGCCCTGCTGTTTCTCTTTTTTCAACGGCAAAATACCTCCTCAAAACATTTTAGAGGTTAAAAAGACGGACACACAATGTCCTCAGCAAGGCTTCATGTGATTACTTGACAATTTGACAATCACTGTTTTATTACGTGATATAAAAAAGTTAAATCAAGTTTATATCTTAATCTTTGTAAGACTGTATTGATGTGTGTGTTTTCATGTTTGTGTTTCAGTGTTAAAACTCCTAAGCATGAAAATCTGTGTGTCCATGAAGTCATCGTCCCTGAACAGTCTAAACATTAATCCTGCAATGGACACGCAACTCCTGCAAGTTTATTAAGATGCGGACAGATCTTAGTCTAGTGCTTAATGCGATGCACATTCAAATAAAAATGTAAACACACCCAGAGTGAACTGCATTATTTATGGCCTATTATCTCTCAGAATAAACGTAGGAGGATTTTTTTTTCATCAAAATATATATATAAAAAAAAAAAACAAGATGTGGTTTCCTGTTTTTGTGTCTCAGAAGTAGCACATGAGCTTAACATGAATTGGTTTGTTAAATGCATTTTATCCCCCCAATCTGATTGATCTGATTTATGATTTATACATATACATATTATACATACAGTGGAACCTTGGATTACGAGCATAATTCGTTCTGGAAGTTTTCCCCTAATAAATATTGGAAACTCTAATTATTCGTTGCACAGCCCAAAGACCGGAAAAAGTTTTTTTCACGACCCCCCAAGCCACAGCTCTGCCATGATTACATGTGCCCTCCTGTTCCACGTTCCCAATCGCTCCTTATGTCTCACCGCCTCACCTTCCGCTCACCACACACCTGTGCGCCATGGCTAATCATCTCTCTTACCTGTTTTAACCACACACCGACACCACCACGTCGCCAGATTATTGAGTGCCTTCCATAGCCCAATTGTCCAGCTTTTTTCTATGCCTTCCTTTCTTGATACCGACCACGCTTTGTTTTTCCCCGACCTCACTCTTGCTTCACGTTATGTATTCCCACGCTCACGGACTGTATGATCGACCATCGGATTTGTTTGACGACTACGAACTCGGGTCACGGACTCATTGTCTTTCTGGCTCGGAACCCTGCTCGCCCTCGACCTGTGCGACTTCTCCACGCGCTCACCGGCTTCATCGTGAAGATCACTCTCTCACCGACTCTTTGCGCTACCGCATTCCTGCACGAGTCCCGCTCCACACAAGTCTCTCTTGCCGGTTCACGGTGAGCACTCTCTCAGCACACGCCGCTTCCCAACACAGAGCAGCAAGCGCTCCAGTAACAAGCACGTTAATAAAAACCCCTCTGCCAAGCCCTTTTCCAACTTCACATCAATCAGGACACAACATAACAAATTTCAAAGAGTTCCTCCCTTGCATTTGGATCCATCACGACCTTAACAGTCTTATCGGAGAAATTAGCAAGGAACATCTCTAATGACACTCGTGTGAGCGCATACTAATGGAATCACTGATGTAAAGTAAAAAAAAAAAAAAAAAGAGAGCCTGCACTTTACCTTTTACTTTACTTTAGAGCAGAGTTTTCTGTGTAGGGCAGAGAGTGTGTGTTTGTATGTGTGTGTGAAGCCGTGGGGAGGGTCGTGAGGGTGTAAAGGAGAGAGAGAGTAAGTGTGTGAGTGTTGGTGTGTGTGGGGCACGGTGTCAAATTACGCGCATACACACACAGATAAGACTAATGACGGGCTAAATGAGAGGGAGAGAGAAAATGGATCTTTAATCTCTCTAATGAGACTTACTTTTGCTTTATATGCGAGCACACACGTGTGTTATAATAAACAGTACACGTGCCCTGTACACACACATGTACAAACAAAATAAAAGGTGTTTTACCCGCACACGTGGTCACAGTGTTATAGTAAACAGTACACGCGTGCATGGATGTTGATTATACCAGTAAGAGATGAGCACTAAGACGCAGTAAGGGAGATGATTACCCACAATTCTGCAGTGCAAGAGAGAAAAAATACAGCTCAGTTGTGATCATGTGATGGCATCAAAACAAGAAGCACATGCGTGATACACATGATACTCGGTACTCGTAAACCAAGACTTGTTCATTTTCCAAGTCAAAATTTATTAAAAATCTTTGCTTGTCTTGCAGAACACCCATTCCACTGTATTTCCAAAACACAATAATTCCATTTTCTTGATTCTGTAAAGCTGCTTTTCGACAACGATCATTGTAAAAATCACTTATCACATAAATAAAATGGAATCAGATCATCTTTTGTTTTCTTTGGTGCTGATACCTTTACCGGTGCTACCTAAATGATCACACGAAATGCGGCGGTATCAGGACCCTTTATATAAAAACGATGCCAGGTGCTAATTGCCTGATGCCGGCGTTGCCTGGCAACCACGTGTATAAATGGCCGTGCCTTTGCCTGTTCAGCACTCCGCGTGGTAGCAGCCTGCGGATCAGCCCATTCTGAACAGTTTATGCGCGGTTCTGCCTCTCACAAGACTGCGGCGATACAGTAACCCCCCTCCCCCTCTACGGACTGCTCTCGACACCCGAGAGTCAATCTGGACCCCACAAAACTTTTTACTAGGTTCGGGGTCCAGTGTTTGCCGAGCACAGAATGCTTGATCATCCAGGCTCTTGACACTGAGTCTGGTGGTCTGCTGCTCCGTCACCCTGGGTATGAGTTTGGGGGGGAATAAGGTGCGTGGTGTACACTGGTTTGGTACGGGTCTATGATGGTGTTTTACATCCCAGTAGCCCTGAGGCACAGTAGAAAGTGGTACTGGGGCAGGAGGTGCTGGAACTCTGAGTTGAGCACTCTTAAGGCAGCTTAGGGTGCACTGACATCCCCAGTTCAAGATGGAACGGGTTGGCCAGTCGGGTTGGCCAGTTGGCCAGGGGAACCCCAGCACTACTCTCTGTTCTGGCACTGGGGTTACCAGAAATGAGATTCGCTCGGAATGACGTCCGAGCCGTAGTATCACTGGGGCCATCCTCTGCGTCACACACCCCGACTTAATTGGCTGGCCAGCCAGGGAGACCAACGGGTTGGCGGAAGAGAGCGGGCTAACTGGAATACCCATCTAGCCTCCTGTCAATAAAATCTCCCATGGCCCCTGAATCGATGAGCGCATCTGTTTGGGCTCTCTGGATCCCGGTCCCTGAGTGTGTAGCTGGTAGGAAGATCCCTGCATGATGGAGTCTTGGGTTTTGGGTCGCACCTGACCTATCCCTGACCCCCATCTGTGGCTTGCTGTGCCACGGGTGTTGCTTGTCCTCTGGGAGCCCCGTGCATGGGCTCACCCATGTTTTCAGGCTCAAAATCAGGGACAGGATCTGAAGCCTCAGGCTCTGTCCCCATGGGCCGGCTAGGCGCGTGGAACGGGTGGAGGTGGATGACAGTGATTATCCACCCGGATTGCTAGCTAATAAAATACCTTCAGATAAAATTTCTCCAGATCCTTTGGAGTATAATGTAGCTCATCCTTTAGCCGCTCGGAGCTGGCGGCCCAAGTCGACTCCAGAATCGACTCGCGGCCAGATGGAAACCTGGAAGTGACTGCCGCCTTGAGCGGATTTTTGGGCAGCTTATTAATCCCACGCATCTGCGAAATTAAAACTTCAGGGCTTCCGCATGCTTATCAAGCACCCTCGCTTGACCCTCAACTATTTTGGGCACTCGCTCCAAGCCCGCGGGCTCTTCAGATGGTGTGTTTTTAATGATAAGAGCCCTGACACAGGGCTTTAGAGGGGTCAACGAAACAGCAGTTTGTGAGTGTGCTTATGATATGCAGTTTATGCGCGGCTCTGCCCCTTGCACAACCCGCATCATTACAGGTGTATAATTAGATTGTGCTATAACTGACATTATTAATGCAATATTAAACTGCATATATAAGCAGCCAATGATGTTGGGGGTAAAAGGCATGATTTTCTGTCCAGGTGAGTTCTTCTACACCAAACCAGTTCTTATAGAAAGGCATCTGCTGAAATGGAAAAGGGACATCCCCAAACTGTTGCAAAAAAGGTAAAAAAAAATGTCAGGATGGAGAGAGGGTCAGAGCAGGCAATCATGCCTGGGCATCAATCATGCCTAGTGGGAAAGCAGAGTCAGAAGTAGAAGTATTACATAATATGTGACTATAGTAGAAATTTAATGAAATGTTTCCTATGTAGTTTGTGAAATGAAATGTTGCCTTAGTGTTTTCTCATACCAGCCCTAGACGATGTTAACGTTCCCCTGCTTTTTCTTCTTCCTCCTCATTCATTATATGGCGACACTCCCTATAGTTCACTTTTCCCTCTTCTGGTTTCCATGCGAATGCCTCTTGCTCTTTGAAGTAATAGCAGATGGACGTGACGTGTACTGTATGTACTTTGTATTCAGTCAGGAAATGGCTCAGAACTTATTTATCTTGTCCTATGAATAAACTAGAAAGCATTCAGACACTCCATCATATTCAAATTGAAATTGTATTTGTCACATACACAGTATGATGTGCAGTGAAATGTTTTACCAACTGTACGTGTATGAGTAGGAGCAGGTCAGAGTGTTTAATCCTGTGTTGAGATTTGATTGCGAGTCCATATCACCTGGGGGAAGAAACTCCTCCTCAGTCCCTCTCTATTGGCCTTCAGGGAGCAGAAGCGCTTTCTTGACCGCAACAGAGAAGCAGTCCATTTTTTGCGGGCCTGATGATCTTACTGCCCTTGGTCTAGCACCACCTGTTGTAGATTGAGTACAGGTCAGGGAGCTTGATGCAGATGATGCATTCAGCTGATTGCACCACTCTCTGTACAGCTCATCTGTCCTGCAGGTGCTGGACCAGGTTGTGATGTTTCCCATCAGGATGCTCTCTATGGAGCAGGATGCCCTGGGGCAGTAAAAACACACACACACACAACATGCATGCATTTGTTGTCCTCCCAGTCGGCCAACATGTCCAAGCTGATCGTCAAGATTGTCAAATCACAGTGGACAGATGAAATGGTTTATTTATCATCATCATTCATCATAATCACAATCATATCAATGTTTAACTAATATACCTACAATAATATAATAAATTATTATTCATTAATAAACCTATGTCTCACATTAGCATGAATACCCAATAATATGGTTATGATATTTATACATCAAGTTTCATTAAATCATACAAGTTACATCAAAAGTTGATTCATATTTACAATAAGAAACACATTGTTAATCACAAAAATACTGAAAAAAGGAGAACTGCCACGAGTCAGCCAGATCTGCCAAGCATGTCCAGGTCATAAGTTCACCTAAGAAAGTTCCGCATCTCTAACTAATTACCTCTGTGCACCTTTAACCCATCAGCAATCCACCCCTGCCTTAGAATTTCACTTAGTGTCGAAGTATCTTACTTGCGTGCTTCTCGGCTTATTAATCTGTGATTTCCTCTAGTGTCCTGAATCTGTGCTTTGACCGTGGCTGTTCCTGGACTTCGGTTTCATTTTTTGCCCTCTGATTTTTTTCTAATTTGGATTCGCCTTCGTGCATGACCTCGCCTGTTTATTAAATTCGAACTTGGATCGCGCTTCTGGACTTCGTTCTCGCTTGTTGCTGGATATCTGTTACCAACCCTGTCTGTCTCTTCAACCTTAACTCATGCTCTTTCCCACAACCTGTGTGTGTCCTTGTGAGCACCTCCACGTTCGCGGTCATTGGACAAGAGTGTTACACTCAGTGGTATGCTCAGGCATCCGCTCTCTGAATGCTCGCTCCAAACATTGGGCACCACGATCCAGTCAAAGATTTTTTTGTTTGACTGTTTTGGAGATCTCCTTTCACGCTCTGCTTCCGGGGTCATGGAGCTCCCCCACGTCATCAACTCGCCTCCTCTTTTGTCACAGGGGATTCATCCTCATCACTCTCGCCTCTCTGCGCCTGCATGGTGAAACTCCTTTGTGACTTTCCTTTAATAAAGCAGTCTGTCATGAACTGATTGTAGTCCGGGCTGTTGTTAACGCCAAGGGCTTAAATAAGACGGGCATAGGCGCAGAGGGTAGTGTAACCAAAAAGAGTCATTTAATAACAACTTAAGACAAGACACGAACAGAAAACAAATCAAAAACAGAAACTCAAACATAAAACTCAGTCTCTTTCAAACAAAACATACAGGCTCTTTTAAAGCAAACAAGGATCACACAAAACGTACAGGCTCTCAGGAACATGACCCACGCGTGCCCCTGTGGATGACATGCACGCACTCGTGCCCCTGTGGATGACACGCCCACACTATGGGCGAAACCACAAGCACTTCTGCTCCTACGAGCAAAACCACACACACTCGCACGCCTAAGAGAAAAACCACACACACTCGCACGCCTATGAGCGGCAACACGAAGAGCGTAACCGGGATTAGATTAGGCACAAGCTTAGAACCCACACGCAGACTGAAACACACTCACACGCAGGCTAAGACACACAAGGGCTTAGAACACACAAACTAATTACAATTCATATGGAGCCTTCTAAACATAAAACCAAAATCAACCAAAACAAAACTAAAACAAAAACAAAAACAAAAAACAAAGTAATACCCTCTTAACATACTTAATGCTCGACTCAGTTTCCCAGAACAACCAGCTATTTCTAACTACTCTAATGAGCTGTCTCGGTTCAGGTGAGCTCAATCATCACCTGACTGAGGTGCCTTCTGGGAAACTGAGTCTACAAACAGAACTACAAAAACTGACAAACACACCTGTCCACAGTGCCCTCTAGGGGCAGTCCCTTACACTGTCTGTCTGCAATTGGGTTCACTTCCATTCCTGTCAGTCTCGCTCCTGACTAGAATGAAATATACTTCCCAGCATGCTCTCTTCATATCACCTAAATACTAAATCAATGACACACCCGATTCCACATTCCCCAAGAATATAAAAAATAGTCAGAAGCTACAAGTTATCACGGAGTATACGCTCTACGCCCTGCCAAGACCTATTAATCAATCTGCTCACAGGGAAAGCACCAAATCAGAAATCAGAAGATCACCAGCCTGGAATCAGGGTGCATCCCTGCACTGGATACCTGTTCAGTTTAGAATTAATTACAAACTAGCATTACTTACGTACAAGGCTCTAAACGGTCTAGCTCCCACATACCTAACCAGTCTTCTGATACGTTACAATCCAGGACGCTCCTTAAGATCAGAAAACTCCGGACTACTGGTAGTTCCCAGAATATCAAAATCTACAAAAGGAGGTTGGGCTTTTTCATATTTAGCTCCAAAACTTTGGAATAGCCTTCCTGACAGTGTTCGGGGCTCAGACACAGTTTCCCAGTTTAAAAGTAGACTCAAGACGCATCTCTTTAATCTGGCATACACATAATTAATTTCTTTACCTGATACTCCAGTACATCTATCCTGAATGGCAACCACGCTAATTCTTTTCACCTGCTCTTTATTGTTCCACCCATCCCGAGGCATCTGGAGATCGTGCCAGCTTCAGTAGACAGAGGCCGACCCTGCTTTGACCCAGAGGCATCCAGAGAAGGACCTGCTCCAGCTGGATTCTTCTTCATGTTGGTTTGGATCTACACATGCTGCTCCTGAGCTCCCAGTGATCCAGACCCCCATCTGCCCTCTGCACCTGCTGACTCATCCCTGAGCTGAACTGGACTTTGTGTTAATTTAAATAACTTCTGTTATATCGAACTTTCAGCAGCATAACACACATGATGTTATACAATTTCTATAATTTATCACCCAGATGAGGATGGGTTCCCTGTTGAGTCTGGTTCCTCTCAAGGTTTCTTCCTATTGCCATCTCAGGGAGTTTTTCCTTGCCACCGTCGCTGTCACCCTCGGCTTGCTCATCAGGGACATTTCATTCATCATTCACTCATTATTATCTAGACACATTTTTCTCATACACATTTCCATAAATTTTCTTTAAAAATTTTTTTTTCATTCTTGTTAAGCTGCTTTGAGACAATGAACATTGTTAAAAGTGCTATATAAATAAAATTGAATTGAATTGAGTGCAGAAAAAGAGTGGATTGATGTCCTGGGTGTGGTACAGCGATAGGGTAAAGATCTCAGCAGAGCAGGACTTTGCAATGACCAATTCAATCAAACAGCGCACTGGAGAAGCATTCTTTGGGAGGCAATGTCTAGAAGGTGGGAGGACCACCCCTTCGTCTGAAAAAAGCAGAAAAGGCTGGACAGGGCACTGGAGTGACACGCTTGGAAGAGGCAGGAATCACTGCAATGCCTAGCGAGAGTCAAGAGATGGAGAAGATGACATCAGCAAATCCAGGACGTGGCGAGACCATGACATCAGTGAAGAAGAGAGGAGGAGCAAGAATGGCCTTTCCTTGTGTAAAGAAGGTAAGCTGAACAGGACATAATGGGCCGTCTATGACAAATAATGTGTAGTGTAGCTGTGGGAGTTTAACCAGCAGTGCTTTTTTGAAGTAACTAATTACATTACAAAATTACTGTCTTCAAAAAGTAATCCGTTACATCACTGCATTACTTTCTGATTAAATTAACTAATTCAAGAACTTTTCCATTGCAGAAAATGAAAACTCCTTTTTGTAAGACCTGAGGTAAGCATGCATTGTGTGTATATGTGTGTGTGGGTGTGTTTGCTCCAGTGTTCCTATGCATACCATTAACTCATTACATTGTCAATCATAAGTACAACGGTAAGAGAATTTCCTGAAGTATTAAACATTCCTACTGTAGAAATGTGTAACAGATACATAAACAATGTCTGAGATGAAAACTTTCTCAATTTCATTAAAGGTTTTATCAGTTAAAGAATCTGTTAATTCCAACCGTGGAGCTCGTGTACAGGAAGTGGTGTGTGTAGTGGGTGTGTGTAGATGTACAGGGGTGGCAGCAAATCAGATTTGAAATGACCAAGAATAGTTCAGCTCGAAGCAAATTTGATGTAAGAGATAAAATACACACTTGGTAAGAACATGAAGATGAGTCGTGTGTGTTTGGTCCTGAGCTTCATCCTGATCATGTTGCTTTACTCAAATGCGATGCGTGAGTTTATGACACACTTTTTATGTTGCTGCATGGCAGTTATTGTATTCTTAATTTAACTGACTATACGGTACAAAGAACACGTTAATGAAAGATGAATCATTTGTGTATTATATTTCATTCTCATTTACTTCACTAGTAGTTTCTATTCGATAAACTCTGTTGTCTCTCACTCAGCTCATTCTCTTGATTATATCACACGTCCTAAGCCATGCTGTTTTGAGTTTTTTACTGGGAAAATTCCTTCCGGAAACATCCTGGAGATTAAAAGAACACACCCACACTGTTCGACACAAGGCTTCATGTAAGTGTCTGATAATCACCATTTTATTATATGGCTTAATGGAAAGAAAAGTGAAATTAATTCATTTTATAAATAAAATAAGACTATATGAGATGATATTGTGTGTGTGTGTGTGTGTGTGTGTGTGTGTGTGGTTGCGTGTTTTTCAGTGTTACTACTCCTAAGTATGAAAAACTGTGTGTTCATAATCTTATCGTCGATGGAACAGCTACACCTTAATATTGCAAGACACACACACACACACACACACACACACACACACACACTCAGTACAATGATGTAATTTGATGCTAATGTTGCTTACTGTTGCTTCATGCAGATTTGAGTAAATCTATAAACGCGCCACGATGTAAATCTCATGATTTGTTGACGAATGTAAAAAATTCTTGTTAATAAAACTAAGAATGAAAGAATTCTAAGAATTTTTTTAGTAAACGAAAATAATTCTTTCATTAACAATAACTTAAGGGGAGAGTGTAAGTTTGAATCCCAGCGATGACACAGTTTAAAACACAACTGGCCGTGCTGTCCCGTTCGGAGGTCTACACTCTACATTCTACTCTCCATTCCCTGGCGACTGCAGTGAAAGCAGCTAACCTCGGGGATGTGAAATAGGGCAGATTTCCTCTGAGGCCTGTGAGTCAGCATGAGAATCTGTTTGAAGAAAAGATGTGGTCGACTGGCTTGACGTGTCTCGAAAGAAACATGAAGCACATGATAGCTGTATAGTGCGAGAGTCAGAGCGTGGGAGGAAAGTTCCAGGTGACGAGATTGTTACTCAGTAACAGTTATAATCTATATGCATCTGTACTTTTTGAAACTAATATTAAACCATGACATCGTAAAAGTCACAAACATAATTGATTTGCTTGTGATTATTTTGCAAGAGGAAGAAAACGGAGTAGAACGTCAGTAAGGTCAACAAACACAGGTTTAAATCAGGTGATTTGTTTCAAACTACATATTTAATCATTTTATCAGGGAAATTTTTTAGGCGGAATTTCACCAGTTTGACATAAATTGGCTCCATGTACACACATCAATATATATGACTTTCACCACATTCAAAATCAAAGTGTTCTTTTGACCAAAGCCATCACATTTTGTAAAAAAATAAACAAAGAGATATTGTTTAAAATATAAAAATAATGATGTAATACAGTTGATTAATTAAGTATTACAATTATGACACTTTAGTTCTTCTGTTAGTGCTTATTTTCTGTAGCTGGTAAAACACATAGCAGTTTTAGCCATTATTTATTTTTATGTTTTGTAAAAGACATCTATATGGATCAGGATTGTGCAGTACGCAGTGACGTATCCTTTTTTTTTTTTTTTTTGCACAAAATAAAAAATGTGATAAACTTAATATTATTTTAATATTTCATTTTAACCATCTATAGAAACATGACTAAGCAATAAAAGAAAAAAAAATGTTATATAGGCAAAGGAATAGCACAAACACACCTGATCATGTGTCACACCTGAATCACTGCTGTAAAGTAAAAATAAAACAAATTAACCTTCACTTTACCTTTGAAAAGAATCGTGACAAAGCAGTGTTTCTGTGTAGAGCAGAGAGGCTGTGTGTGTGTGTGTGTGTGTGATACAGAGAGAAAGAGAAAATGGATCTTTAACCTCTCTAATGAGAGTTGCTTTAACTTTACTTGCACGCAAACACGTGTGGTATAATAAACAGTACACGCGCGCTGTACACACACGCCTACAGACACAAAATAAAATATGTTCTACACACATACATGGTCACAGTGTTATAGTAGATGTTGATTATACCAGTGAGAGACGAGCACTAAGACTCAGCAGGGGAGACGAAGACCCACAATTCCGCAGCGCAAGAGAAAGAGAGAAACCATTGGCTCAGTTGTGATCACGTAACGTCAAAACAAGAAGCACATGCGTGATACATGATACCCGATACTCGTAAACCAAGACTACATTTTTTAAGTCAAAATGTATTAAAAATGTTTGCTCGTCTTGCAGAACGCTCGCAAACCACGTTACTCGCAAACCGAGGTTCCACTGTATAGTAGTACTGTGCAAATATCTTAGGCACCATATTTTCTGTAGTACAAAATGGATACAGTTAATATGGCTCCTAAAACTTTTTTAATGTAAACATAATGTTTTTTTTTATTTATGTCTACATAAAATTGGGTATTAAGTAACATTTTGGGTGATTTAAGTTTAGAATATTTTCAAATTTCTGTTTCAATGTACTCCATTTTGATTTGAAGGTTATTACTTTATTATGCTACTAATGCTTTACCAGTTTACAAAAATGCTCTCTATAAAAATAAATAATGAATTAAATTGTATTAAAAATCATACCATCAGATCCATTCATGTTAAATCATCTAAAAATAAGACACACGCCTCTTTCTCTGCATGCTCTTTTGCTAATTTCACCCTTGAGTCTCATGAATGGTTATGCATGCTAGTTTACTCTCTGTACTCTACACTCATTGTTTCTATTATGAATAGTTTGTGCTCTAGTTCTATCTAGCAGTTCTTATTAATATCTGGAGCAGTTTCTGTTACTCATCTGCTTTTCTTGAATTTACTTTGTCAGCGCTCCTGGTTATGCATGCATATTATTTGTTTGCACTTGCGACCACTTCGTTTAAGAACTGTTGATTCTGCAAATGTAATGGCCTTTTGTGTGCAAAAAGATAATTCTAGAACTGATCTTAAACCTTACCTCCATACTTTTAGTCATGTAGCGGAGTTGCCACATGGTGTATTCCAGCAACTGCAAATTAAATGTTGAGAATCATAATTTTTGTTTTGCACACTATTTAGTATAATATAAAGGATGCATGTAATAGAACAGCTAGTGTGTGTGGTGCAAAATAAATAAATAAATTAATTAATCAATTAATTCATTAATTAAAAACCACCTGTTTACTTAACTTTGAGCTTATGTTTTATTCAGACATTTGGTATAACACACATTATATATTCTATTCTATTCTTAAATACCTTTGTCTTTTACCCTTTTCTTTCCTCTAAAATGTTTTTCTAATTCACTGAGCATCAGAACATTGCGCCCCCATTTACGAGCCAGGGGGGCAGGAGGGGTGTAGACAGGTTGTATGTTATTCTTAATGGTTTCATACCAAACAGTAGACTTTAATATGCTTGAGGAAAAATATAGTACACTATACAGTATATTTAAAGCATTATGAATGAACTTAATGGTGCGAATGATTTTACTAATTGCATTGCTGTACAACATGAAATACGCTCCTTTCACAGTCGGGCTAATAAAATATAGTAATAATAAAATAATCGATAATAATAATAAAAAACTGGAGAAAATAAAATTAATTAAATTTCAATTCAATTCAATTTTTATTTGTATAGCTCTTTTAACAATTTACATTGTCACAAAGCAATTTTACATAATCAAAGAATTATTTAAATTAGGCATTGAAACACTACAGGTGATTTAACCATAAAAAGCAGGAGACTAAGCATACCCTCTTTTACAAAACAAAGGCTTTGGTGAATAAATATGTCTTCAATTTAGCCTTGAAGGTAGAGAATTGTAAGGTAGAGAGTAAGCTCAGTAGGCAGGGAATTCCAGTGCTTACGAGATGCCACTAAAAATGCATGGGTGCATAGATGGATAAGTTCAGTTAAATAGGTTAGAGCCATACCAGACAGAGATAAAAAAATAAAAGATTTTGTATTGAATACTGCGGCGTATTGAACCAGCTGTAGGCGATGAAGAGAGGACTGAGTAATGCCTAAATAAAGAGTGTTGCAGTAATCCAATCTGGAATTTATAAAAGCATGAATGGCTTTTTCCATATCTGTCATCAAAACAAAAGGCTTCAACTTTGATAAAAGATGAAGTTGAAAAAAGCTTGTTCTTACAACTGACATTACTTGTTGAGCAAACTTCAAATGATCAAATATGACGCCTAGGTTTCAAACCTCATTTTTAAAATTTGGTACGAGATCCCAGAGGTTAAAATTAGGCTGCTCCTGCAAACTAAATATATGCATTCATTTTTATTCTCATTAAGACTTGTTTATTGCACTGTAAACCGTAATGCTCAAATGAATTAAAACCATTTAAGTACTGCTACCTTAAATACTTGCAGTAAGTTCAAATTAATAGACCTTGTTGTGTATTCAGAACTTTTGGGATTTATGAATTTGTAGAAATGACACTTTTCAAGTTAGCTGAACAAATTTGATATTTTAAACCACAGTAACTGTTTCCACCAACTTAAAATCTTTCAGCCTAGCAATTTTGTGTCTGACATCATCAATGCACATGTAAACTGCCCACATTAAATTGTCTTAATCAAGATGGTGGATTGGTCTGTCTTCACATAATCTTTACAAATCTGGGCACCCATTATGTACCAGAGCACTGGTGGCTCAGTGTTAGGTGTTTTGCATGCCATGTGAAAGGGCCGAGTTCGATTCCCAACAACTGTATGAAGTGGCCACCCCAAGCCCAGATAAAAGGGCAGGGTTGCGGCAGGAAGGGCTTTTGTGCGGACCGGATTTGATTTGCAACAAATTCAAGAAACTCAAAAACTGATAGTTCTGTTTACTTCAAATTGGAAACATCATTAATTTAAAAAAATTGATGTAACTGATTACCTCAAATTTTTTGAGTTTTGCCAACTTATACAGTGTTTCAGTTTACAGTGTTTCAGTTATAAGTAAATGTGGTTTTAAAAGGACATATACAGTAATTGGATGTCATCAAAATAGAAGTGAAATGAGACATTGTATGGTTTAATGATATCAGCCAGAGGTAGCAGTTTTAGGGAAAACAGCACCAGGGCAAGTATCGATCCCTGTGGTACACCATAAAGGTGAGGAACGCTCGAGGATGAGATGTCACCCCAACCTACAGAAAAACTTCTGTTTGACATATAAAATATGCTCTAAATTTTCATTTATGTGCAAATAGTTTTTTTTATGTGCAAATATATGAACACGCATATTGGAAAAAGCAATGCAATGGGCCCAGTGTTACAAAGTGTTGAGTGTAGCAAAATCTGATAGGCAGTACACACATATACATGTGAAAACACTCAAATGCATGCTCATACCATTCTTCAACCTTCATCATCATAAACACACAGCTGGGTAAATTAGATGATTAATGAACATTAAAATTCAGACAGGGGATATTACAACACGCCAGATCTCGCCCACAACATAAGCTCCTCCGTAAGCAATCTAAGTCACTCCTCTTCCAGCACCACTTTTTGCCGCCTCAGTCATGGCTCGAGTTCATCTGTTGCCACTTTGGATTAATCAGTTAATTGATGTCTGATTGATGTCCGTGCTAAGAGATACAACAGTTGCAGCAACAATGTCTAAAACCTAGCAAATGTTGGAGGAAAATATATTTCTTGAAAAAAGTTAGTATTTATTAACATTGGCATACAGTATCTTTATTATAGATCTAAAACGTGAAAAGAGGAAGTGGTAATTTTTAGGGGTGTGTAGAAAACAGTGGGTGGGGGGGATCAAATGAAATGTTTTTTTTTAAATGAGACAGTAAACCATGACTCAGTCAAATTCAGTGTTAGAGAGAGAAGTGACCAGAGCTTCACACACCAGCTGAGAAGATGAAGATGAGTCGCGTGTGTTTGGTCCTGGGCTTCGTCCTGATCATGGGGCTCTACACGGACGCTGCGCGTGAGTTTATAATGCAGGTTTTTATGTAACTGTACAACATGGGTTGTGTAGAATTAAATATATAACACATAGGACACACACATTTCATTAGGACGGCCTTTCAGAGGACAGATCGTCTACATTACTCAGTAATTTTAAGATTTTTATCGACTTGTTTAGGATGTGGTAAATGGATACTCAGTATAATACACTTAATTACTCAAAGATGAATATCTTTCATATGTCGTCTTAAACAGCATACATATATATTGTACAGCCTCTTATACTATTCATTTAATTTGATAAAACATCTTATCTGTCTCCCACTCAGCTTTCGCTCTGGAACATTTAGCACAGCCTGAAGGCTGCTGTTTTCAATTTTTCACCAGCAAAATTCCTCCAGAAAAAGTCCAGAAGGTTAAAAAGACAGGTGCACACTGTCAAAATCAAGGCTTTATGTGAGTATTAACACTTAGTGTTTTATTGTTTGATTTAATTTAGAAAAAGGGAAATTAAATGAGTTTTTAAATGAAATGAGTAGATGAGATTGTATTGATGTGTGTGTGTTCATGTGTGTGTTACAGTGTTACTACACCTAAATACCCAAACCTCTGTGTTAATAAAGACCCCACCAGTGGAAAAGCTAAATCTTAATGCTGTAACTGAGATGCAGCACACCAACAGACACACACACACACACACACACACACACACACACACACACACACACCTGCATGCATAGACACACACACAAAGTTTTTAATTGATAGTTTATTTAGTGAATAATTCTTATCAACCCTGTATTGTGATGTTTGTTGATGCTGCAAAATAAATGGGATATATACAGGTTATATGTGACTCTTAATGATTTTATACCAAACAGTATACTTTAATACGCCTGAGGAAAAATACAGTACAATGTACAGTATATGTAAAGCATTATATGGTTTATCCGTAGCATTTCATAGTGCGAGTGATTTTACAATAACTGCATTATTGTACATGAGACACGCTCGTTCTACAGTCGGGCTTCCTGTGCCGAGAACTGATGTGATGTCCACTTGTCTCCTGTTTCCTCAACTCATACTTGTCTATATAACTCATTCTAATCCAGTTTCATGCCCAACGAGGTTAATCGACCCACAACGTACTGTTTTATTGTGTGTTTTAATTTACAAAAATTGGAATGAAATGAGTTTGTAAATGAGAGGAGAGTAGATGGGATTGTACTGATGTGTGTGTTTCTGTGTGTTACAGTGTTACTACTACTGAACTCAAGACCACCTGTGTTCATGAGAACCCCATCAAAGGAAAAGGCTAAATCTTAATGCTGCAACTGAAACGCGGCACACACACACACACACACACACACACACACACAGATAAAATTACAGCTTTAAATGGACAAATTAACTTCAAGCTTAACAGTTTATTTACTGCATAATTATTATTAACACTTTGTCGTGGTGTTTGATGATTTCGCTTTACGCAGATACGAATAAAGTTACAACTGCACCAATGTGTGAACTGCATGATTTATTAACCGAACCATCGGTGTGATGTGGGAAAATGTGTATAAATAAATTATAGTAGATGTCATTGCTTCATTATGAATATTATAAAAGGAGAGATTACAAGATTGCGTCCTGATGAAGCTACATCTATCCGTAGTTAAGAGTCAAACCACCAGGAAGCAGGTTATAATGACTAAAATATTTAATGATAAATAAATGAACAACAGAATATCAACCATTATTTAACAAATTAATGGTGGTCTAACATTAGAAGAAATTAAAGTTACAATTCACATGAGCTCACCAAAAATGTACAACAGAAGATTGGAAAGATCTTACGTGGTCTGATGAGTCTTGATTTCTGCTGCAACATTTAGATCAGTGTCAGAATGTGGCATAAATAAGATGAACACATGGATCCATCCGGCGCTGTATCAACAGTTCAGTCTAATGGTGGTGATGGGCAGATTTTCTTGGCACACTTTGGGTCTCCTAGTACCAAGTGAGCATTGTTTTGAATGCCACAGACACAGAATTATGTGGTAATGACCACAAGATAACGTGCCATGTCACAAAGATAAAGTCATCTCAGACTGGTTTCCTGAACATGACAGTGAAGTCACTGTACTCACACAGTCACCAGATCGCACAACGGTGAGAGTTTGCTGTATTATAAATGGCTGTACCTGTTCTCACGACTGGTGTGGAGAACGTACTCCAGGAATGTGTGATTGATCAGCTTTTCAGCTTGAAAGCACAACATGGGAACTCGGGTCAGCATTGTTTTGGCTGTGTGTTTCAGATCATTATCATGCTGAAAGGCTTCTGCACGGATGCTAGGGTCTTACTATTTCATGCATGTACATTGTTCAGTAATTTTATACTTCGAATTTTATCAAATAATGTTTCACTACCTGAAAATCACAATGATATAAAAATATATAAAACACAATATATAAAACATCTTGTGTATACATCTTATAAATTTTCGATTTTATTAAAACATCTTGTCTGTCTCAGCTTTCGCTCTGGATCATTTAGCACAAAGACAATTCTTCTTGTAATCGTCCTGGAGGGTAAAAAAGCAAGCTTTGTGTGAGTATTTGACACGGTTTAATTTAATTCATAAAAAGGCAAATAAAATAAGTTGATAAATGAGGTGTGAGTAGATGAAATTGTATTGAGATGTGTGTGTTCATGTGTGCGTTACAGTATTACTAAATCTAAGTACCCAAACCTTTGTGTTTATGAGACCCCCCTCCCCAATGGAAAAGGTAAATCTTAATGCTACAACAGAGATGCAGAACACACACACACACACACACACACACACACACACACACACAATAAACTAAGGCTTTAAATAAGCTAAACAGTGAATTTACTGCATAATTCTTATCAACGCTTTATTGTGGTGTTGCTGATTTTGCTTAATGGAGATTCAAATACAGTTACAACTGCACCCCTGTGTGTACTGCATGATTTATTAACAGAACCATCAGTGTGATGTGGGAAAATGTCTAAAATGAGACGTTGTGAGATTGCGTCCCGATGAAGCTGCTTCCCTCTGTGGTCGGGAATCGAGCCAGCAGGAACCAGGGTTAGAATCACTTTTATGAAATGGTGTTGAGATAATGCTAAAAGAACAATCCTAAAATCACGTTGTGTGCCGAGGCGCTGCACAAGCGAATGGAGCATGGATCAAGTTTTACTATAAATACCCAAACCATTAATAAAAATATGTTAATGCTGATTCTGCCACCTCTTTACAGTAAGGGGAACTAAATACTAAATCAGGCACAACGACTGTTACCATGGAGGGCAGAGACATAAAATCAGTATACAAAAAAGTTAATAAAAATGTTGGAATTACAATGGCCAAATAAAGCTAGCCTCCTGGCTCTGGTGCCTAAAACACAAAATAAATACAATGAGCAAAGTTACAATAAACCAGATTAAGAAAATCAAATTAAAGAATTACATCAATAATTTGCAATAGTCGACATCACTGACAAGAAAAAAATAGCACTCTATACACAGAAAAGAAATATAAAGCAAAAAAAGCTATAAACAAAACTCGAACAACAAAACAATAATTAAAAAAACATGAAATAAACAAAACAAGCAAACAAACCATACAATAACACAAGCAAAAAAAACCTAAATACAAAACAACAGAGCAGCAGGACAGCAAGACAGCATCAATTAATAAAACTTAACTTACCAGGAGATACTGACAGCCTGCATGCCACCGCGAGACTGGGAACACGATGCTATTCCAGCTACAAGAAGTAAACGTGGTTAGCTGAAATGCACAAGCTCACTGCTACATGAAAATAATTATTACAAAATATAAAGTGAAAATAAAAATAATAACCCGTCCTCAACTTTTAAAATAAGTAAAAATAAATCCTGAAAGATAAGGTGTTTCCGTTTGTCTGCGTGTGTGTATGTATGTGTGTGTGTGTGTGAGAAGCTAAAGTAAGAGGAGAGGTGGAATGAGCCCCTCCCCTCTCCCTCTTCTCGTCTTACACAGCAAATCTTCCTCCTCTCTTATTTGAGGTTCACTCACACACACACACACACACACACACACACACACACACACAACAGAAACACTGTTTTATTAGGAGTCTGAGGGTGTTTTGGGGCCCTGAAGAAGTTCTGACATGTCCTGACATTTGTATATTTTTCAGTTACTTATTAACATATAAATGTCTAAAGACTACCTACACTGTATTCAGCACAAACTGGGTTACAGTAATATGTGAGCAGTATGTATGTACAAGTTTGTATTTTGGAGAAAATAACAGTTATGCGTGATTATTGGAAACAAAAAATATATATATATCACTGAAATAAGTTCACAAAACACATTCATAACATTTGTTTATATTTTTATATTTTTTGTTGTTACCTGGATCTTGTAGTCTATAGAGTTTTTCTTCAAAATGATGTGATAATCATCTTGATCACTCATTCACAGAAAACAATATATTCATTTACATTTTCTAAGACACTTTTTGTTTTGGAAAGGCCGTATGCGAGAAGGCGTGAATGATCATGAATAATGGTCTACTTCACACCAGAAAAGACAAAGACTCGAATAATGATTTGCATAATGAGCCTTTCAGTCAGGTATGTGTCACAGGGAAATGCTAAAAGAAAATAATTTCAGGACAAAAAGCATATATTTTTTGTTTGTAGTTTATTTATAATATAGTTAACTGACCGGCAGAATAACTCACTCTTACACTTGATACATAACCTACTCACTTACAGAGTGCAAAGAAAATGTTCAGGATTGAATGGAGAAGGACAGACACATATGAAACAGGAAACAGGATGCTTTAAGGAGACGGCGCACTAACTCCCAGCCGAGGTCCTGTAAAGGGGAAGTTGTGCACTATGAGGTTGTGGGTTGTCCTGAAGTACCAAGATGCCAGATGATCAAACCAGACCATTTTCTCCATTAAAGGAAAGGGGAAGTTCCTGGGAGGCTGAAAGGCTTCTCCATAGTCTGAGTTTGTGCTCAGGGTCATTTTCAAGAAGCTTTCTGTATTTGACTATATTTATTCCTCACTAAATTGTGGCAGGTCTCCTTGCTTCTGCTGTTGAAAATTGAGATGGAAGTATGATGCTCCCACCAGGACACTTCAACATATGGTTGGTTAATTAGCAGTTTATTTTTTTTCTCACCTGAGAATCTTGTTCTTCCTTATGAGCCATTTAAGTGCCTTCCATACTCCTTTTACTCATAACTATCTGACTTGACAGAGATCTAGACAGACGTAAGATCCATGACTTGCCTGATGTGCACCGATTCCCTAAACATGTCCAATCCGTTACCAATCTAAAAAAAGGAAAAAGTATTGCAATAGCTGACACTATAGTTTTCTGTACCCTGTGTAGTTACAGAATGCTGAGCGAAGCAAAATCTGACATGAAGTACACGCATACACACATGAAAACACTCAAATGCACACTCATGCCATAACCTTCATCATCATAAACACACGACTGGGTAAATTACATGATTAATTAACATGAAAATTCAGAAAAGGGATGCGACAGTCACAGCAACAATGTTTAAAAGCTAGCAAATGTTGGAAGAAAAATATAATATTTCTTGAAAAAAGTTTTTATTTATTAACATTGGCATACAGTATCTTGATTAGAGATCTAAAGCTTGAATAAAGGAAGTGGTAATTTTTAGAGGTGTGGAAAAAGGGTGGGGGCAAAAAGATGTTTAAAATGAGACAGAAACCCCTGATTCAGTCAAATTCAGTGTTAGAGAGAGAAGTGACCAGAGCTTCACACACCAGCTGAGAAGATGAAGATGAGTCGCGTGTGTTTGGTCCTGGGCTTCGTCCTGATCATGGGGCTCTACACGGACGCTTTGCGTGAGTTTATAATGCAGGTTTTTATGTAACTGTACAACATTTCTTGTGTATAATTAAATATATAACATACAGGACACACACACACACATTTCATTAGGAGTGACTAATGGAATTGCCTGTATAGGAAATGAACTTGATACATACAGTACAGACGAAAAGTTTGGACACCCCTTCTCATTTAGCGAGTTTTCTTTATTGTGTTCTTTCTTGTGTTCTTCAGCCCAAACGCGTCTCTTCTGCTTGCTGTCTGTCCTTAGCAGTGGTTTCCTAGCAGATATTCTAGCATGAAGGCCTGATTCACACAGTCTCCTCTTAACAGTTGTTCTAGAGATGTGTCTGCTGCTAGAACTCTGTGTGACATTGACCTGCTCTCTGATCTGAGCTGCTGTTAACCTGCGATTTCTGAGGCTGGTGACTCGGATGAACTTATCCTCCGCAGCAGAGGTGACTCTCGGTCTTCCTTTCCTGGGCCGGTCCGCATGTCAGTCAGTTTCTTTGTAGCGCTTGATGCGTTTTGTGACAGCACTTGGGGACACTTTCAAAGTTTTCTCAATTTTTTTCGGACTGACTGACCTTCATTTCTTAAAGTAATGATGGCCGCTTGTTTTTCTTTACTTAGCTGATTTTTCTTGCCATAATACAAATTCAAACTCTTTCAAGGAGAAGGTGTGTCCAAACCTTTGCTCTGTTCTGTAGCTATTAAGTATATTACATTTAATTCAAAATTTAACATCTTTCATACAACATTTTATACACATTCATATTATCATCAGTTTCAATTTAATAAAAAACATCTCATCTGTCTCTCACTCAGTGAATACTCTGGATAGTTTAGCAAAACTCAAAAACTGCTGTTTCACCTTTCCCACTGACAAAATTCACCCCAAAAAAGTCTTGGACGTTAAAAGGACAGGCCCACACTGTAACAAGAAAGGCTTTCTGTGAGTATTTGAAACGTACTGTTTTATTGTGTGTTTTAATTTACAAAAATTGGAATTAAATGAGTTTGTAAATGAGAGGAGAGTAGATGGGATTGTACTGATGTGTGTGTTTCTGTGTGTGTTACAGTGTTACTACTACTGAACACAAGACCATCTGTGTTCGTGAGAACCCCATCAAAGGAAAAGGCTAAATCTTAATGCTGCAACTGAAACGCGGCACACACACACACACAGATCAAATTAAAGCTTTAAATTGACAAATTAACTTCAAGCTTAACAGTTTATTTACTGCATAATTATTATTAACACTTTGTCGTGGTGTTTGATGATTTTGCTTTACGCAGATACGAATAAAGTTACAACTGCACCATTATGTGAACTGCATGATTTATTAACCGAACCATCGGTGTGATGTGGGAAAATGTGTATAAATAAATTATAGTAGATGTCATTGCTTCATTATGAATATTATAAAAGGAGAGATTACAAGATTGCGTCCTGATGAAGCTACATCTATCCGTAGTTAAGAGTCAAACCATCAGGAAGCAGGTTAGAATGACTAAAATATTTAATGATAAATAAATGAACAACAGAATATCAACCATTATTTAACAAATTAATGGTGGTCTAACATTAGAAGAAATTAAAGTTACAATTCACATGAGCTCACCAAAAATGTACAACAGAAGATTGGAAAGATCTTACGTGGTCCGATGAGTCTTGATTTCTGCTGCAACATTTAGATCAGTGTCAGAATGTGGCATAAATAAGATGAACACATGGATCCATCCTGCGCTGTATCAACAGTTCAGTCTAATGGTGGTGATGGGGTGTCACAAACAAACGGAGACGGACCAGAAGACTAGCAGTTAGCCCTGTAGCGTGGATGGTAAACCCAAACGCGGAAGTAGCGCGAACAGGCAGGATAACCACGCTGTTTATTTTTAGAACTCTCTCGGCACGAGAGCAAGAGTTTACACAAATAAACCCGCGTCCTAATAACACACACTCAATCGAAAGCGAAACCCAAGAAAGTGAGTACTCATGATTAGACGGACAGAGAGTCGGCGATAGCATGGGCAAACTCAATGACTGAGCAATGTGTGGAGCCATCTTGTCTCCTTTTATGCTTCCTGAATAACGACCGTACTACTTCCAGGTCCTAGTGTCGGTCGTGTTAGGAGTGCGCATGACAGTACCCCCCTGTCGGGTGCCGGTCCTGGGGTGGAGGATACCCGAAGACGGTAGTCCCGGATTAGCTCGGGGTCGAGAATGAACCGTGCTGGAATCCAGGACCGCTCCTCTGGGCCGTAACCTTCCCAATCAACTAGGTATTGCACGCCTCTGCCCCGAGGCTGCGAATCAAGGATCCGACGTACGGTATAAGCGGGACCGCCCTCAATGATTCGGGGAGGGGGAGCAGGGTTGGTGGGTGGAACCATAGGGGAAGTGGTGAAGGGTTTGAGTTGGGATATATGGAATACCGGGTGGATCCGGAGCGCTGCAGGCAGCTGGAGCCGGTAGGTGACAGGATTAATCCGGAGGGTGATGCGGTATGGACCGATGAATCTGGGGGAGAGTTTCCATGATTCTGTCCGTAGATGTAGGTTCTTGGTAGATAGCCATACCTTGTCACCTATCTAGAACAGTCGTCCCAGGGGGTGTCGATGGCGATGTTGGAGAGTGTAGCGGGTGTTGGAGCATCGGATGGCGTTGTTTGCTTGGTTCCAGAGCTGTCGACACCGGCGGACCAACTGTTGTGCCGACGGTACTTCAACCTCCGGTTCTTGATGGTCGAACATCGGAGGCTGGAAACCGTAGCATGCCTCAAATGGGCTTAGATTGGTGGCGGAGGAGACGTGGAGGTTATGTGATAATTCTGCCCAAATGAGGTAGCGGGCCCAGGAGCACTGGCGATCAGCGACAAAGCTGTGGGTGGTATCCAGAAGACAGACTACAGGTGGAATTGATCAGATGGCAGAAGGCCTTCCAGAACCGTGAGGTGAACTGGGGCCCCCTGTCCGAGACGATGTCCCTTGGGAACCCATGCAGGCGGACTACATGTTCTACTATCAGTTCGGCTGTGTTTTTGGCTGATGGGAGTCCGGTGGACAGCTTTGGAGAACCGGTCGACGATTGTGAGGATGGTGTTCTTTCCTTCGGAAACCGGCAGGCCCGTGATGAAGTCGACAGCAATGTGCGTCCAAGGCCGACGGGGAACTGGGAGTGGTTGAAGTTCTCCAGGAGATGGTTGATTGCTGTCCTTGGCCCGGGCGCACACTGGGCACGCCTGGACGAACTCATCAATGTCCCTCAATGTCCCTCAATGTCCCTCCTCATGTTGGGCCACCAGAAGGCACGTTGGATGAATTGTAGAGTGCGACGCCTTCCGGGGTGACTTGAGAGGAGGGAGGAGTGCCCCTACTGAAGAACCTCTGGCTTGACGATGTTGGGCACATAGAGTCGTCCAGGCGGCACACCTGCCGGTTCGGTCTCCGCAGCCTGTGCCTGGCGAACCCTCGTCTCTATGCCCCAACGGAGCGGTGCGATGATCTTGGTAGGTGGTAAGACGGGCGCGGGGTCTGACAGGTGGAAGTTGTAATCTTCAAAAAATAGAGCCCACCGCACCTGTCTGGGGTTCAGCTGTTTCAGTGAACGGATGGTGATGAGGTTCTGGTGATCAGTCCAGACGATGAATGGCTCTCTGGTGCCCTAGAGCCAGTGTCGCCATTCCTCCAAGGCCCACTTTATGGCCAGCAGCTCGCAGTCCCCTACTCCGTATCGCTGCTGAGTGGGGTCAAATTTCTTGGTGAAGAAACTGCAGGGATGCAGTTTTTGGTCTGGACCTCATTGGGAGAGAACGGCCCCGGCACCCACATCCGACGCGTCCACCTCCACAACGAATGATTTGTTGGCATCTGGATGAAGGAGGACAGGAGCCGTGGTGAAGCGGCGGCAGAGTTCACGGAATGCGGCGATGGCAGAAGAGTTGAGGTGGAAGGGGTGAGATGATGGGCGCGTCAGAGCAGTTAGCGGAGCTGCAACTGTACTGTAGTCCCGGATAAAGCGACGATAGAAGTTCGCAAACCCGAGGAAACGCTGGAGTTGTCTGAGAGTACTGGGTAGGGGCCAGTGACTCACAACCTCCAGCTTCTGCGGGTCCATGGCCACACCCTGGGGCGAGATGACAAAACCCAGGAACGTGGTGGAGCGCTCGTGGAAAGCGCACTTCTCCAACTTACAGTACAGCTGGTGGGCGAGCAATCTCTTTAGAACCGCTCTGACGTGTTGTACATGTTCACTGACAGTCCGGGAGTATATGAGGATGTCATCTAGGTAGACGAACACCCATCGACCTAACATGTCTCTTAGAACATCATTAATGAATTGCTGGAAGACAGCAGGAGCATTGCAGGGTCCAAATGGTATTACCAAACTTTCATAATGGCCGGTGGGAGTGATGAAGGCCGTCTTCCACTCATCGCCCTCCCTGATGCGCACCAAGTTGTTGGCGCTCCGGAGGTCCAACTTAGTAAAAATGGTGGCACCAGAGAGGGCGTCCAGGGCAGAGTTGGTAAGAGACAATGGATGTCGGTTCTTGATGGTGATGTTGTTGAGCCCCCGATAATCAACACATGGGCGTAAGCTGCCATCGCGTTTCTTCACAAAGAAGAACCCCGCGGCGGCAGGTGAGGAGGAAGGCCGGATAGTACCTTGGCGCAGTCCACTGGAAACATATTCCTCCATCGCCTGCGTCTCGGTGGCAGATAATGAGTAGAGGTGGCCGCGGGGTGGCATGGAACCTGGCTGAAGGTCGATGGCAAGGTCGTAGGGGCGATGAGGAGGTAGGTGGGTCGCCCGTCTTTTACAGAACACCTCAGCCAGGTCCCGGTAGGCACTCGGGATGTTGTCTGTGTCGACCTCAGGGGCCTCGGACTCCCTAGAACACGTCCCAGCCCGGGCCCGTAGGCAGAGTTCAGAACAAGTCGGCCCCCATTGTAAGATCCGACTTTGTGTCCAAGATATGAGCGGGTCGTGGTGAAGTAACCAGGGGTGTCCAAGAATAAGAGGAGGCGAAGAGATGGGGGTGAGGTAGAAGTGAAGCTGTTCCTGATGTTGGCCGATTTTCATGGTGATGGGTTGGGTTTGGAAGGTGATGGGGCTGGAGGAGAGGGGCCGACCATCGACAGATGTAATATTTACATTGAAAAGACGCCTCGATCTTTACCCCCAGTTTCTTGGCATAAGAAGAGTCAATGAAGTTACCAGCCGCACCGGAGTCGATGATTGCGGTACTTCTGACCTGTTTGTGGCCAAACTGGAGGTGTACTCTTACCGTGAGACGGGAATCATTGGTCAGGGTGGTGGAGAGGGAGATGGAACCCGGTGAGTCACTCTCACTCCTCACCGGGGCTGCGCGTTTCCCGGGCGCAGAGGACAGATGGCTCGGTGGTGCGCTGCTGACCCGCAATATGCGCAGAGACCCTCTCTAAATCGGCGTTCCCGTTCTGCAGCGGTTAAGGAGGCGCGCCCTAATTGCATGGGTTCCCCGGCTCCGGTGTCAACCACGGCGGGAGGTGGAGAGCCGACGGGTCCGGTAGGTACAGTAGAAAACGAGGAGCGAGCTTCCGGAACAGGCGTGTGAGAGAAGAAGGAGGGGGTTCGGGGCGTGAAATGAGGCAGTGATGGCGTGATGGGCGGCAGGGTGCGAGGGGCTGGCTTGGGTCGGGCGAGCAGACACTGGTCGATCCGGAGGGCGAGTTGGATTAAGCCCTCCAATGTAGCTGGAAGTTCTCGTCCGGCGAGCTCGTCCTTGATGCGCGTAGCCAGTCCCCCGTAGTAGGCCGTCCGGAGGGCGGAGTCTCCCCAGTCGGTCTGGACGGCGAGCGTTCGGAAATCCACCGTGTAGCGGCTCACGGATGAGCCTCCCTGCCGCAGATGATATAATTTGGAGTCGGTCTCCACCTCAGCAGCAAGATGTTCAAAGGTGAGTTTTAGCTGGCGGGTGAACTCTGTGTAGGAATAGGCTACATATGAATCAGATCGCAGGACCCCCGTGGCCCACTCTGCTGCCTGCCCGGATAGCAACGAGACGAGAAGAGCAACACGCAGTCGGTCTGTGGAGTATCTAATGGAATTAAACTCAAACACAAGATCCAACGCGGTTAAAAAAACACTGCATTTCCCATCCGTTCATAGAGCAATGAAGACATCAGAAAAAGGGGGGGAGGGTGGCGGCGCAGCCGCCGCTGCAACGGGCGTGCCATGTCACAAAGATAAAGTCATCTCAGACTGGTTTCCTGAACATGACAGTGAAGTCACTGTACTCACACAGTCACCAGATCGCACAACGGTGAGAGTTTGCTGTATTATAAATGGCTGTACCTGTTCTCACGACTGGTGTGGAGAACGTACTCCAGGAATGTGTGATTGATCAGCTTTTCAGCTTGAAAGCACAACATGGGAACTCGGGTCAGCATTGTTTTGGCTGTGTGTTTCAGATCATTATCATGCTGAAAGGCTTCTGCACGGATGCTAGGGTCTTACTATTTCATGCATGTACATTGTTCAGTAATTTTATACTTCGAATTTTATCAAATAATGTTTCACTACCTGAAAATCACAATGATGAATATATAAAACATCTTGTGCATACATCTTATAAATTTTCGATTTTATTAAAACATCTTGTCTGTCTCAGCTTTCGCTCTGGATCATTTAGCACAAAGACAATTCTTCTTGTAATCGTCCTGGAGGGTAAAAAAGCAAGCTTTGTGTGAGTATTTGACACGGTTTAATTTAATTCACAAAAAGGCAAATAAAATAAGTTGATAAATGAGGTGTGAGTAGATGAAATTGTATTGAGATGTGTGTGTTCATGTGTGCGTTACAGTATTACTAAATCTAAGTACCCAAACCTTTGTGTTTATGAGACCCCCCTCCCCAATGGAAAAGTTCAATCTTAATGCTACAACAGAGATGCAGAACACACACACACACACACACAATAAACTAAGGCTTTAAATAAGCTAAACAGTGAATTTACTGCATAATTCTTATCAACGCTTTATTGTGGTGTTGCTGATTTTGCTTAATGGAGATTCAAATACAGTTACAACTGCACCCCTGTGTGTACTGCATGATTTATTAACAGAACCATCAGTGTGATGTGGGAAAATGTCTAAAATGAGACGTTGTGAGATTGCGTCCCGATGAAGCTGCTTCCCTCTGTGGTCGGGAATCGAGCCAGCAGGAACCAGGGTTAGAATCACTTTTATGAAATGGTGTTGAGATAATGCTAAAAGAACAATCCTAAAATCACGTTGTGTGCCGAGGCGCTGCACAAGCGAATGGAGCATGGATCAAGTTTTACTATAAATACCCAAACCATTAATAAAAATATGTTAATGCTGATTCTGCCACCTCTTTACAGTAAGGGGAACTAAATACTAAATCAGGCACAACGATTGTTACCATGGAGGGCAGAGACATAAAATCAGTATACAAATATGTTAATAAAAATGTTGGAATTACAATGGCCAAATAAAGCTAGCCTCCTGGCTCTGGTGCCTAAAACACAAAATAAATACAATGAGCAAAGTTACAATAAACCAGATTAAGAAAATCAAATTAAAGAATTACATCAATAATTTGCAATAGTCGACATCACTGACAAGAAAAAAATAGCACTCTATACACAGAAAAGAAATATAAAGCAAAAAAAGCTATAAACAAAACTCGAACAACAAAACAATAATTAAAAAAACATGAAATAAACAAAACAAGCAAACAAACCATACAATAACACAAGCAAAAAAACCTAAATACAAAACAACAGAGCAGCAGGACAGCAAGACAGCATCAATTAATAAAACTTAACTTACCAGGAGATACTGACAGCCTGCATGCCACCGCGAGACTGGGAACACGATGCTATTCCAGCTACAAGAAGTAAACGTGGTTAGCTGAAATGCACAAGCTCACTGCTACATGAAAATAATTATTACAAAATATAAAGTGAAAATAAAAATAATAACCCGTCCTCAACTTTTAAAATAAGTAAAAATAAATCCTGAAAGATAAGGTGTTTCCGTTTGTCTGCGTGTGTGTATGTATGTGTGTGTGTGTGTGAGAAGCTAAAGTAAGAGGAGAGGTGGAATGAGCCCCTCCCCTCTCCCTCTTCTCGTCTTACACAGCAAATCTTCCTCCTCTCTTATTTGAGGTTCACTCACACACACACACACACACACACACACACACACACACACAACAGAAACACTGTTTTATTAGGAGTCTGAGGGTGTTTTGGGGCCCTGAAGAAGTTCTGACATGTCCTGACATTTGTATATTTTTCAGTTACTTATTAACATATAAATGTCTAAAGACTACCTACACTGTATTCAGCACAAACTGGGTTACAGTAATATGTGAGCAGTATGTATGTACAAGTTTGTATTTGGGAGAAAATAACAGTTATGCGTGATTATTGGAAACAAAAAATATATATATCACTGAAATAAGTTCACAAAACACATTCATAACATTTGTTTATATTTTTATATTTTTTGTTGTTACCTGGATCTTGTAGTCTATAGAGTTTTTCTTCAAAATGATGTGATAATCATCTTGATCACTCATTCACAGAAGACACTTTTTGTTTTGGAAAGGCCGTATGCGAGGAGGCGTGAATGATCATGAATAATGCTCTACTTCACACCAGAAAAGACAAAGACTCGAATAATGATTTGCATAATGAGCCTTTCAGTCAGGTATGTGTCACAGGGAAATGCTAAAAGAAAATAATTTCAGGACAAAAAGCATATATTTTTTGTTTGTAGTTTATTTATAATATAGTTAACTGACCGGCAGAATAACTCACTCTTACACTTGATACATAACCTACTCACTTACAGAGTGCAAAGAAAATGTTCAGGATTGAATGGAGAAGGACAGACACAGACCATCTTATACACAGAAGGTAAATTTATGGCATAAATATGGCCGTGCAAAATAAAAAATAAAATAAAAACAAAAAAGGTGTTTAGTCCATTCTTACACCACAGCCGTACATTTTTGTGCCACAAAGCAGTTCCTGTTTAACTGAAGACATAAGTGAACATTCCATACCTGGCGTTTCCCTGGTGTTTTTTGCTTCTTACCAAACACTGATTTACACTGCACACAGACACTGTTACTAGCTGGAGCAACACTTCTGTAACCCGAGGTCAGTCCATGTGCTGGTTGTACACACTCACAGGTACAGACAGATGCTTATTGTGTGTCCATCCAGTTTAAAATGACCAAAATCCAGACCCCTTCCATCCAGAATCCAGAGCCCTCGCTTTCTATCAAACAGGTGGCTGATCATTTTCACTCTCACAACTGTTTATAAAAAAAAGAAAAGAAAAACACAACATGAGCATGATAATAAAATAAACTACTGTATATCATCATCATCATCACTCACTAATGACCATGTATAAAGACAACACAAGCTTTTGTAATGTCATACAACAAATAAAAATCGGGAGGCTTTTTATTCTTATATCTGAATATCAATAGTGACAAATCTGAATAATGAGGAAGTATTTTAGCCACCAGGAGCTGAATTGTTTGTGCTAAATAACATTATAGACAGCAGTGTCATAAGCTGAACCAAAAACTGAACCAAATAGCCACTGTAAGCTAAATGTATCCAAAACTGGGTAAAATACATTGGAATATTTACACCACAGCTGATACTGACAACCATCACATAAGGCATTAGCTTTAGCGACCGGGTGCTAGCAGGTTTGTGCTAAGCTACATAAGGCAGTATGCTAGCCCGAATAGCAGTGTTTTCTACGTGCTACCCTAAACTATGTGTTTAAAAATAAAATGAGATGAGATGTATATTATCAGAATAAGGATTATATGAGACTTAATAACTCACTCATGGTAACAGCTTGCTGGATTCTCTTCCTCCGGTGGAGCAAATAACTCTTTAAAACACACCCGTTTTCTGTCGGAGTTTCAGTGTCGTTCTAAATAAAAGATAAACTCCGCCCACCGTCCAGAACATTCTGTAGAGCTCCAGAAATCTGTACAGCGCGTGACATCTTCCACTCGTGCAGGAAACTCACTGAATCTGTGTGTGTGTGTGTGTGTGTGTGTGTGTGGTTTGTGTGGGCGTGTCCTGTGGGCGTGTCCTGCCTCCGGTCATTATCAGACAATGAAGTGCGACGGAAAGACTGTGCCTCTCCTCGGATTCATACGGATTATATAAAATGAGAATATTTATTTTTTATTTAACTTTCTTTGATTAAAAGTAGACCCTTTAAGCTTTATATAGATATATTTCTCATGTCGGTGTGTGAAGTATTGGCGGAGTTTCAGTTAATTTTAGGGTTTCAGAAAGATATTCACGGAGACTGAGACGGCTGACAGCGCACCTGTTTATTTTCTTCATTTTACAAAAGCACAATGTTTTGTTCATATAGTGAGTATACATGATTAAAAGTAGACCCTTTGCAGATTTAAATGATGTACTACACTTATATATATATGATCAAAAATGATGGAGCATTTTAAGTTCTTTTTATGGTTACCAGGAAAAAAATGCACTTGGACCCGTCGGCGGCTCTGCCGACTCCTTTTAACCTCTCTAATGAAACTCGCTTTTGCTTTACACGCAATCCGAGGCTCAACTGAACTTCTAAACAGAGACCCACACACACACCAGGGGTCAGGGAGACACAGCAATGACGCGTCCCATTCTAAATCATGGGCAGGAACTTCATCACTCGACCACAGGTGCAAATATGAGCTTAAAACAACAGAATATCAACCTTTACTTAATGCACCAATTTTGCTCAGCACCTGGGCATGTACATTTTATTTCTAAAACATTATTATTATGAATATAACGGTGAAGTGCATCATGGCTCCCAAACACAGCAGAACAGTGCAAGTGATGACATCAACAAGAGAGAAGTTTCAATTTGAAAGTGAAACAAAAGATTAATAAACAATATGACAGTCGAAAGGAAGGAACACTGGTGTAGTGGCTAGCACTGTGTGAATCGCTATAGAGAATGGATAAATGAATGAATGAATGAATGAATGGAAAATCAGTGAACATTATGGATTGGATAGGCATGTTACTCATACAATATGTGTGTTCATGTGTGTGTTACTACACCTAAATACCTGAGCCTCTGTGTTGATAAAGACCCCACCAATGGAAAAGCATAATCTTAATGCTGCAACTGAGATGTAGCACACACACACACACACACACACACACACACACACACGTACTAACGAGATTAATCGACCCACACAGTGACATGAATAAACACAACTCACAGGCAAACAAGAGGTAGAAATTTTTTTTATCATCATTCTGAATATTTAATTAAATAGTTAATAGATTCAGTGTTAGTTTTGTCCCCATGTGTTCCGTGCCCTCCCAGCAAGATGCCTGCTACCCGTGTCGCCCATATCTAAATCGCCCTCTGGTTGTTCTTTTAAATTAATGACATATAATTTGACTATCTCTTAACTACACTGTAAACCCAATTAAGTTGGCAAAACTCTGAATATTTGAGGTAATCAGTTAGATGAATTTTTTAAGTAATGATGTTTCCAATTTTAAGTAAACAGAACTATCCATTTTTGAGTTTGTTGAACTTGTGCCAATCAAAAAGTATTTTGCAGACCATCCGGCCCAGGAATCAAACCCAGGTCTTCCACATGGCAAACCAAACACTTACCACTGCACCACAAGTGCTTTATAGAAATTATGTTGGTGGAAGTTTTACTTAATTTATTGTTACTTAAGTACTTACGATTACATAAAATACAAAAAAAAATTTGTTCAGCTAACTTGAAAAGTCTCATTTCTACAAACTCATGAATGCCAAAAAGTTCTGAATACTCAAAAAGGTCTATTAATTTGACCTAATTGCAATTATAAGTTAACAGTACTCAATGTGTTTAATTACTTTGAACATTAGGGTTTACAGTATAGCTCAGCATCCAGGAAGAGGAAAAATCCTTTTCTAACCATTTACAGAAAAAGTTTTACTGAAAAAAAGGGTTGTTTGGGGATGAATATGTGTAAAGCCATTTAGCAAAGTGTTTCTTCATTGAAAAGAACCAGAAATAGGTATGAAACAGGAAACCTGATGCTTTAAGGAGACAGCGCACTAACTCCCAGCCGAGGTCCTGTAAAGGGGAAGTTGTGCACTATGAGGTTGTGGGTTGTCCTGAAGTACCAAGATGCCAGATGATCAAACCAGACCATTTTCTCCATTAAAGGAAAGGGGAAGTTCCTGGGAGGCTGAAAGGCTTCTCCATAGTCTGAGTTTGTGCTCAGGGTCATTTTCAAGAAGCTTTCTGTATTTGACTATATTTATTCCTCACTAAATTGTGGCAGGTCTCCTTGCTTCTGCTGTTGAAAATTGAGATGGAAGTATGATGCTCCCACCAGGACACTTCAACATATGGTTGGTTAATTAGCAGTTTATTTTTTTTCTCACCTGAGAATCTTGTTCTTCCTTATGAGCCATTTAAGTGCCTTCCATACTCCTTTTACTCATAACTATCTGACTTGACAGAGATCTAGACAGACGTAAGATCCATGACTTGCCTGATGTGCACCGATTCCCTAAACATGTCCAATCCGTTACCAATCTAAAAAAAGGAAAAAGTATTGCAATAGCTGACACTATAGTTTTCTGTACCCTGTGTAGTTACAGAATGCTGAGCGAAGCAAAATCTGACATGAAGTACACGCATACACACATGAAAACACTCAAATGCACACTCATGCCATAACCTTTATCATCATAAACACACGACTGGGTAAATTACATGATTAATTAACATGAAAATTCAGAAAAGGGATGCGACAGTCACAGCAACAATGTTTAAAAGCTAGCAAATGTTGGAGGAAAAATATAATATTTCTTGAAAAAAGTTTTTATTTATTAACATTGGCATACAGTATCTTGATTAGAGATCTAAAGCTTGAATAAAGGAAGTGGTAATTTTTAGAGGTGTGGAAAAAGGGTGGGGGCAAAAAGATGTTTAAAATGAGACAGAAACCCCTGATTCAGTCAAATTCAGTGTTAGAGAGAGAAGTGACCAGAGCTTCACACACCAGCTGAGAAGATGAAGATGAGTCGCGTGTGTTTGGTCCTGGGCTTCGTCCTGATCATGGGGCTCTACATGGACGCTGCGCGTGAGTTTATAATGCAGGTTTTTATGTAACTGTACAACATTTCTTGTGTATAATTAAATATATAACATACAGGACACACATACACACACATTTCATTAGGAGTGACTAATGGAATTGCCTGTATAGGAAATAAACCTGATGCACAGCTATTAAGTATATTACATTTAATTCAAAATTGAACTTTCATTCAACATTTTATACACATTCATATTATCATCAGTTTCAATCTGATAAAAACATCTCATCTGTCTCTTATCAGTTATCAGTTCGGATCGTTTAGCAAAACTCAAAAACTGCTGTTTCAACTTTTCCACTGACAAAATTCCCCCCGAAAAAGTCTTGGACGTTAAAAGGACAGGCCCACGCTGTAAAAAGGAAGGCTTTTTGTGAGTATTTGAAACGTACTGTTTTATTGTGTGTTTTAATTCACAAAAATTGGAATGAAATGAGTTTGTAAATGAGAGGAGAGTAGATGGGATTGTACTGATGTGTGTGTTTCTGTGTGTGTTACAGTGTTACTACTACTGAACTCAAGACCACCTGTGTTCATGAGAACCCCATCAAAGGAAAAGGCTAAATCTTAATGCTGCAACTGAAACGCAGCACACACACACACACACACACAGATAAAATTACAGCTTTAAATTGACGAATTAACTTCAAGCTTAACAGTTTATTTACTGCATAATTATTATTAACACTTTGTCGTGGTGTTTGATGATTTCGCTTTACGCAGATACGAATAAAGTTACAACTGCACCAATGTGTGAACTGCATGATTTATTAACCGAACCATCGGTGTGATGTGGGAAAATGTGTATAAATAAATTATAGTAGATGTCATTGCTTCATTATGAATATTATAAAAGGAGAGATTACAAGATTGCGTCCTGATGAAGCTACATCTATCCGTAGTTAAAAGTCAAACCATCAGGAAGCAGGTTAGAATGACTAAAATATTTAATGATAAATAAATGAACAACAGAATATCAACCATTATTTAACAAATTAATGGTGGTCTAACATTAGAAGAAATGAAAGTTACAATTCACATGAGCTCACCAAAAATGTACAACAGAAGATTGGAAAGATCTTACGTGGTCCGATGAGTCTTGATCAGAATGTGGCATAAATAAAATCCATGGATCCATCCGGCGCTGTATCAACAGTTCAGTCTAATGGTGGTGATGGGCAGATTTTCTTGGCACACTTTGGGTCTCCTAGTACCAAGTGAGCATTGTTTTGAATGCCACAGACACAGAATTGTGTGGTAATGACCACAAGATAACGTGCCATGTCACAAAGATAAAGTCATCTCAGACTGGTTTCCTGAACAGGACAGTAAAGTCACTGTACTCACGGAACTACATGATTTATCAACAGAACCATCAGTGTGATGTGGGAAAATGTCTAAAATGAGACGTTGTGAGATTGCGTCCTGATGAAGCTGCTTCCCTCTGGGGTCGGGAATCGAGGCAGCAGGAACCAGGGTTAGAATCACTTTTATGAAATTGTGTTGAGATTAAATTACGTTGTGTGACGCGGCACTGCACAAGCGAATGGAGCATGTATCAAATTTCACTATAAATACCATTAATAAAAATATGTTAATGCTGATTCTGCCACCTCTTTACAGTAAGGGGAACTAAATACTTAAAAAAAAAATCAGGCACAAAGTTCGTTACCATGGAGGGCAGAGACGTAGGTGACATAGGTGAGTGAGGTGAGTGATGAGAAACTATCCACACTCCACGCTCCTGACCTCCATCTGTCTGTTTTCAGGGATGAGCATAAAGCTATTTTGTTATTGGGCTCACTGGCTATGAGGACGTCGCCACATACAATTTTCGGCATTTTTGTCTTTACTTTTCCACCACAAGGTTTTAACTAGGCAGGTAAAAACAGGTACTCCAGCTAGTAAATGATAAAAAGCTAGGAAAAGCTAGGTTTTTAATCTCTAGTGTTGTTTAACATCGTATTTATTAATAGGTGTAAAGTATAAATATCACTGTACAAATGGGCTCAGATATGATGTTTAAAAGGTGCCAGTTGAACCTTCAAGTAAGACAATACAGAAGTTAAAATACTCACAAAATGCCAAAAAAATTTAATCCCCACATATGAAGATTAATAGTGAACTGAAAGCCTACTGGACAGGCAAGTTCAAAGTTCCTGATGGCTCTCTGTGTTCGTACTGTAAGGATTGAGTCCATTAAACTTTCTTTCGGCTGCTCTTATCGAGGGGTCACCGCAGTGGACCATCCGATCAGCACACAATGTGGCGTAAGGTTTTATGTCGGATGCCGTTCCTCTAATTTTGTAACTGGGTTTGGGATCGGCACTAAACGCAGTGGCTGGGTAGTTTGGGCTGTGATAACCAACTGACACCTGGATCCTCAGATCAACAGCCTAGAGCCTTTGACTGTCTACTCTCCTGAAAATGTAAGTAAAATAATGAATATAATAAAAAATAATTGCACAAAATAAAAAGAATAAAATATGCAAATGCAAAGAAAGAATAAAATATACAGAAAATCACATTAATATATCCAAGTGAAAACTTCAAAACTAGAAATATAGAGATTAATAATAATAAAGTATGTATCTATGAATGTCAGCAGGAGTTATGAGTGTCCTAATATAAAGTGCAGAGTGTCCATTTCCATGATTGTTTCATGTGCAAAAAAATATCAGCAACAGGATGAGAGAATTGAAAACAGCAAATTCTAGAGAAATCTTCAGATGATCAGGGCAAACAGGATGCACGTACGATCAGTCAAGAAGAGATAACAGTTTTTGATTTTTAACACATTTGCAAAATTTTCTGATTAAATCAAATCTTCAAATCTTTAAAGAATATGATGATTAATACAAAACCAGAGAGATTGTGTAATCTCATAAGTTCTTGAAGGCACATACTGAATATTAAATATGAAGAATTTTTAATAGAATAGAATAGAATTCTAGAATCTTTATTGGACATGTGGGAAATCCATGAAAATAGGTGCCTTATACATATTACACATGACACACAAATGACACTTTACGCACTAAACATAAATTATGCGAGAAACAGTTATAGTATTCAGTCAGTAGTTATACTGCGCTTGTAATCCAGTTTAATAGTTTGCATCGTTGTTCACATTCATTTAATCATTTTCAGTTACAGATTTATCCTTTATCGTGAAAAACCTTTATCAGGGCTGCACTTTACTGTTACCTGTAACTATAAAAGCCACGCCCCTTCACATTAACTCGCCTTCATCATCTTTTGCATTCAGAAGTAAAGGCGTGTCTTCAGGACATGTCTGTACTGCCTGACTGGAGGATGTGGTTAGTTTGGGAGGTGTGTAGAGAGATGATGATCTAAATCTTCATTTAAATAAGGGCTTGTATAAGATGAGACAGGAAAACCTGATTTGAACAATTTCATCTTGGAGGGAGAAGAGAGCCGAGCTTCATAAACCAGCTGAGGACATGAAGACGAGTTGTGTGTGTTTGGTCCTGGGCTTCGTCCTGATCATGATGCTTTACTCAGACGCTCAGCGTGAGTTCATTACACATTTTTTTGTGTAGCAACAATAAATGTTAAAGTAGTAGTAATAATAATAATAATAATAATAATAATAATAATAATAATTGAAAGTGGACCAGTGAGTTGATCATTTTAAAATAAATAATTCACCATTCAGCAAAAAGTCACCTTTAGTACAACTTTTACAGAAGTTTTACTTTATGAAACAATTCTCAGTGTATATAATTTAAAGCAGCACTGATTATATGATCTATAACAATTTCTTGAGGGTATTAATCGTATAGAAAAGGTCCGATGTGTGTATTACTTTATAACTGTATAACATTCCCAATCGCATTTGCTTTTTAGAGTAACATTTCTGCACTGTTGTGTAATCTGAACGCCCCCCCCCCCACCCCCCCCCCTCTCTCTCTCAGCATACGCTCCTAATCCCATCTCGTGCTGTTTCGATTTTTTTGATGGTGAAATTCCTTCTCATGACATCAAAAAGGTGAAAAATACAAACTCGCAGTGTAGCGCGCACGGCTTTGTGTGAGTATCTGCTCTTCAACATTAATTGCATTGTTACTGTTATATTAACGCAGTTATAGTTTAATATTGAACTCATGCGCTCTCTGTATGTGTGTGTTTCAGTGTTACAACGCGTGACTCTCATGACATCTGTGTTCGCAAGAAACCCCGGGGAAAAAAAATTCATTGAACTGAAAAGTCCAGCTTGAACAAGACAGAAATTCAAATTAATAATAATTTTAATGTAACTCTTTCTGCTACATGTGTATATGAGGCATTTCAGGAATTGTCTGGGTGAGGCTTCATATCAAAGTAATTGATGCTTATTGTAATTAATAAACACATAAAATAAAGCTCACTGAGCCAATCACATGATTTCATACTGTACATGTAAAACATATTAGCTAAGGAATTAAACACTCCCTGTTGATTCCAGTGATTCCCAGGCCTGGCGCAGGAGGTTTACTCAGCTAGCTAACAACCAGATGTGGCAGAAGTACAAACTCAACACTCAGATATAAGTAAAAGTACTTGACTAAAAATATAATCCTCTAACAGTAGAATCATCACTTATATATGATTAGCACTGTCTCTCCGTGTTTGGTGGTTTTCCTCCGGGTCTCCGGTTTCCTCCCACAGTCCAAAGACATGCAGATTAGGCTAAGTGGTGTTCCCGAATTGCCTGTAGTGTCTGAATGTGTGTGTGTGTGTGTGTGTGTGTGTGTGTGTGTGTCTGTGTGTGTGTGTGTGTGTGGTGTGCCCTGAGATGGATTGGCACCCTGTCCAGGGTGTACCACGCCTCATACTCTAAGTCTATTGGGACAGGCTCCGCCCCCACAACCCTGAATACAGGATAAAGCGGTCTAGAACATGAGTAAGTAAGTGAGATATTAAACCTCAATAAACCTTAATTTATGAATCCTCCTGGCACCAGCATATGGCAGGTCGCATTGTTAGCGTCTTTCATTACTTCAGTAGCTTAACTAGCTAGTTGCTAATGTTATCTTGTAGGATGCAAGTAGTCAAAGGAATTAAACCTGGGCGAACTGCAAACAAACCGAATACTGAAGGATGCATTAACACATTATAATTATGGGTGTGAAACACAAAATAAACACCTAAGAGTTCACAAATTTGTTCACTAGTTAGGTAGTGCACTACAGATCTGGCCATTGAGAGGAAAGGGATCTCGCGAGTTGCTGCAGCAGCGCGCGAGAAGCTGTGAAATTGATGTTCATTACCTGTAGGGGCAGTCGTGCTTCAATCTGAGGTATTATGTGTCTATTAAAGACGATCATTATTATTATTCGTAGTAGTAGTGCTGTGAAGGTATTATTATTATTATTGTAACTCACCCGCACGTGTGTGCAAAAATGTGAAGTACAACCAAGAATACAAAAGTGTATGCTAAGTTAGCCTAAAACAATATTGTCTTATTGTGTATATGCACTTTAAATATACACTAAACAATAAACACTGCCTTTTACAAAGTGAAAGTGAGTTGCACATGAGCGCTTTTTGATCAAAAGGCTGATGAACACATGTGCAGATACAGTACGCTCTCCCAGAAATACAACAAGCACAAAAATATATGTTACTCACTGAACACAACGCGACAGCACGCAGGATCCCTGGGCTTTGACTGCGCTTTCTCCATTGATTATTCTTATTATTATTACTATTATTGTTATTACTATTAGTAGTAGTAGTAATAGTAGTACACTGTAACAAATGTTGGGTTTCTGTAAACACATGGTTGGGTTGGGTTGTTTATTCTGGGTCAGAATTCTGGATTATTTCGGGTACTTTAATCACTGTTGGGTTGCTTTTGCTATGAAAAAGCACCTTGGTCCTGGAGGAACGTTGTTTCGTTTCACTGTGTACTGAACTGTATACGGTTGAAATGACAATAAAAGCCGACTTGAACTTGTACTTGAACTTGAATACTAAATGCTATGGTACGTGATTAAACTCAATGAAAAAAAAAAGGAAAGAGAAATATCTGTTTCCTCTCTAGACCTTTTGTCTGCATCACTGTGAACTGAAGATCAGCGCGTCTTCTTTCCTTGTTTCGTAATATTTAAGTGAAACATGTTTCGCGTATAGGCCTAAATATTCATTTTTATTTATGGACAGGTGCATTATGCAATTTTGGTTGGTCTCAAAACACAAAGTTTTCGGAGATTTGAGCTCCAGACAATCCCCAGGCGCTCTGAGCTCATGTACCCGCCCAACGCATCCACACTTCGGAAGGGATTTCTGAAAACCACCGCTGGCTAACTCTCTCTGCAGTGGTTAAAACAGCGGATGAATTTCATTTGGGTATTTCTAACAAGTAATCTACTGTGTATACATTATGGAAAGTTGTGTAAATTTTGGGACTTTTGAAAACCAAATGATTCCAAATCAAATGGAATGTGTCAACCCAGCAAGAGTGTTAATTTACCCACTGGTTGGGGCAAATAAAACAAACCAGCACCTAAACATTTAACCCAGCAGTTTTTAGAGTTTAATATAAAAAATATTCCATTTGTAAAAAGAACTCATAGGTCGTGTATAGAGTGATTAAAAACAATACAACACAGGTTATGGTAACAAAATTCTTCCTTTGAAGGTTTAAAAAACAATTTCACAGTAATAATGTCAATTTTAGAATCTGTAGAAGCTCATTGGTCGGCGCACAACCTCTCGCGCGGAGCCTTTCCCTGAATTTGCCGTTTTCACAGGGCGGGGCAAAGAAACACGCATCTCGGTTTATTCATACAGATGTAACTGTTTTGCGCTCCGATGTGAGCCGATTTATTCAAGTCATAATATAATAAAACATATTTTTGCTGTGTAGTTTTTTTTTGTCTGCATTACAATGAACTAAAGCGCAGCATGTCTTCTTTTCTTGTTTTTAATCTGTAATGTTTAAGTGAAAAACATCTCACATATATGATTAAATATTCCTTTGTATGTATGGACAGGTGTAGTATGTTTGATCTGCATTATTGCGAGACGCGATGACTTTCTGGGGGAGTATGTCTGCATTTTTATCGATAAATCGCACACGTTTATCAGCCTTTTGATCAAAACACTGCCTTTTGTAAAGTGAAAGTACGAGCCGTAGGTTCACTCACGCCGGTGAACAGCTTTATTTCAGTCAGAAATTCACAATCACATTCCAGCTATTATTTCTAGCCATGATCAAATAATGCATAAAATAATAATTTAATGCTGGACACAAACAGTAAAAAAGCATGACGATTATTATTATAAAAAGCCAGAAGCACTTTGTGTGCATATAAGAATATTTACTTAAAAATATAGATTTTTTTTTTGTTCATTCATGTCTTCTGATGGTGCTCAATGTCAACCATTTTTTTTTTACATTTTAATGGAAATATGTTGACATATTTATGAATCAGGACATTCTTAGTTAACACTATCAGATTGTATCAGGATTAATATTAGGATCAGATTAGTATCAGGAAATTAAAGTAATTTTAAGACCATTTAAACTGAGGCATTGTCATGTCTTTCAGTGTTTTGACCCTGTTAAGACATTACAAGAAGTATATAAGAAACTTATTGTGAATTTTAAAGCATGATTTAGGGCATCTCATTTCATTATAATGAAAATAATATGAAGCACATATACACACACTCATCAGAAAAGTTCTCTTGTAAAACAAAATAAAATTAATGTTTGCTTCAGCATTGGATACAATATTGTTTTAGTCTAACTAATTATATACAATTCTTTATTGTACTTGGTCTGGCTTTTAGATAAACTCCTTCCATGCACTATCTGGCGGATATTCAGTGACACACAACACATTTATTGAAATTCCTGAATGTTGCTTGTGGGATTTCGCAGCATGGCGCGCGATGAATTATTTGCAGGACAAAAGCATGCATTCTTAATGGCCACATCTGTATTTAGGTCACTTGAAAAAAAGGATCCAGTGGATTCCACTGCTCAGAAACCAAGTGAGGTATACACTTAAGTAATGTACAGCTACAGTACATACAAATATGATTAAGTACAATGATAGAGTAGTTGTACTGTACTTTGCTACTTGCCATGTCTGTTCCCAACACAATGAATTAAATTCATTTGAAAACTAACATGCTTTCATGAATAAAAGCTCAGTTTGGTGTGCCTGATGTTAAATTAACCAAGGGACTTGATTCTGAATAAGAAATATCAGAGTTTTTGCAATACATAAGAAATATATTTAATTTTTTTTTATCTTTTAATCTGTAAACTTGTATGCAATGAGAAAAACGAAACCACAGAGTATGTGTAAGCTTGTAAACTCTTGAAGTTGTCACTCTGATGCATTAGAGACAATGTTCAATATTCTGAAGCTGTAAGTCAGAGGTTATGTTTGTAAGGTGCATGACAAGGGTGATGAACTTACAGATGATCAATCGGTTATTGTCTTCTAGATAAATCTTGATTACAGATCTTCATGTTTGCTCGGCATGGGGGGCGGATGTGGTTAGAGGAGGTGTGTGTAGAGATATTTGGACGTATCAAGGGTGTGGGAAACGCTGAATTTAAATAAACTGTTGTATAAAATACTACAGTAAAACCCGACTCAAGCAAATCTCATGTTTGGGAAAGAAGAAATTGGAGCTACACACACCTGCTGAGAACCTGAAGATGAGACGCGTGTGTTTGGTCCTGGCCTTGGTCCTGATCATGGCGCTCTACTTGGATGCTATGCGTGAGTTTACTACTTTACTGTGTAGGAAATTTAACTGTATAAATAATAAAAATAATAATAATAATAATAATAATTATTATTATTATTGTGCCCATATGTACATTTATTCAGTATAACATTAAAATAGTAATTAATGTTTACTTTCATTAAATAAAATTCCAGTAAATAAATGTTCAGGCCAATGAGTCTATACATACTTTTCACGGGTGGAGCTCAGTTATGTATTTATTTATTTATATACCACAGATGTGCTTAAAAAGTAAAACAATAACACTTTTGAGTTCACCATTTATTAATTATGACCATTACTGACTTTTTTTTTTTTTTACTTTTCTGCGTGTAAAGGGGTTGTTTCTCTCTCTTATTCAGCACAGGCTCCTAACCCCATCTCATGCTGTTTCAAGTTTTTTGAAGGCAAAATTCCTTCTCATAAGATCCAAAAGGTGGAAAGAATAAACTCAGATTGTAAAGAGCATGGCTTCATGTGAGTATCTGCCTTTAGACATTAAATGCACACATGGATAACTGGTTTATTATAAAAAAATAAAATAGAATGTAAAAAAACAGTCAAATAAAAAGTAAAATTTGAACTGTTATGAGATGCTGAGGCTGATGTCTGTGTTTGTGCTTGTGTGTGTTTCAGTGTTACGACGGATAACTTGTCTGGTGTCTGCGTTCGGAGAAACCCTTGGCAATAAATTAATGATTTTGATACTGCTGCTCTGATGAGACAGAAATGTAAACAAATAATGAATGTCATGTAACTTCATGCAAAATGTTTTAAATCTATATCTGTCTCTCAGTGTGAAGCTTTATGTCAACATTATCATCAGTTTATGTCCTGACATAAAATAAAAAGAGTAAAATAAAATGAGTAAATTACATAATTTCAAAACACTATAAACACAAGAGAAAGAATATAAACACTTGTTATTGTGAGGTTTACTAGTCAGCTAGTTAACACTCTTTACTGAGTTGAAGTGCATGTGATCGAGCAGGAAAACATCTTACAGGACAGAGAGGATCAGCGGGTGAGAAGCACTATGATAAAGTAATCTCTTTGCACCTTGATGGTAATCATTTTATAATTATTTATCTTAAATGTAACATGTTTTAGTTAAAATTGACCAATTAACTATTTTTCTCTCTGATAGTTATAGTTTCCGTTATCTAACAAGCCTCATGCTTAAGCACTTTAACCAGCCTGTGCGTCTGAATTCATAAAATGAAGGATCCTTTCCCGTTCTGTACAAATCTGACCGGATCTCCAAAAAAGGAAGGGACGAGTTTACAGACTGCCATGCATGCACACACACTACAGCAGCCTAGACAAAAAAAAAATGAAATAAAAATTGCCATTTCAAAAGGGTCAAATTATTGGGCTGCATCAAGCAAAGTAAACAACTAAATGGATTTGAAATGACTGGGACTCTTAAGACTCTTAAGTTAAGAACTCTTCAGCACATTATCAAATACTGAAGGATGCTAAGGGTCGGATAAGGCCTGCAAGGATGGAAGGATAGTGCTGAACTGCTGAACTGTCAACTTTGTAGAAGAAACATGGGCAGAAAATTTTATGAATGGAAATCACTTAAACACTTGTGAAGTCACATCGTAAAAAATCAACAATAAAAACCAGAGTTACTTTTCATAGTGAAAGTATGAGCATTTACACACACACACACACACACACACACACACACACACACACACACACACACACAAATGTGATGAGAACTCACAGGTTTGTGACTAAACAGAAATATTAAACATATTAAAAATATTAAACAGCATAAAGACTGGACTTTGGAGTGATGGGAAAAGGTCATGTGACTGAGTCTGTTCCAGAGTGATGGGCGGAGTCAGGGTGAGAAGGGAAGCGCATGAAGCGATGCTCCCATCATGCATAGCGTCCACTGTACGAGCCTCTGGAGACAGTGTTATGATCCGGTGTCGCTTCAGTCGCTCAGGTCGACACTCAGCAACGTCATGTGGAGATAAAATGAAGTCACATGACCACCTGAATGTACTGAATCACCAGGCTATGATGTCATCATATCATATCATATCATATCATATCATACCATATCGTAGTTACTAAAAAAAGAAGTTTTTTCTCATTTAATTCAAAGATTTTGACAAAAGTGTTGCATTAAGCATTCCAGAATTACAGCCATCTTCACACCCCGGACTCCCCCTCTGGTAAATCTATATCAGATACTCTTGCATGCACAGCAGATATTATCTCATGCAACTACATGATGTTGTGTGTGCACCAAATAGTTGCACAATATGGCATCATTTAACATCCGGTACAATAAGTGTGTGTACTGCAACTTTTCCTGGTTGCGCAGTAGAGTTTGGGCTCAGGCAGAGAGAGAGAGAGAGAGAGAGACGTTAACACATACAAGATAAATCCAGTCAACTTAATTACCTATTATATATTTTTTATTATTATAAGAGTAGCAAATAGTATTACATATCAGTTGTTGGTCTTTTGTTCTCCAATTGAGGAGACCAAAATCTGAATATACAGTATTAGTATATACAGAGTATTTATGTTATTTATATTAGTATATGTATATTATACAAATATTATATGCATGTTTATTATTTTTCAGCTTTATTTCTCTTTTATCAGACATTTTTTGGTGGAAAATTAAATCTTTTTAACTAATTGAATTTCAGGCAAAATTAAATCATTGTTTTTGCCAGGAAACACTGTATCGCTTCATAGACAACAGCATCACTAGTGTGAAGTCGAGGCATTGCTGTTCATTACCTTATTGCTTTTCTGACTTTCTTAAATCCCAGGCTTGTTTAAATCAACTTGCTTCATTCACGTTTGGTTAAGGAGACAATGCTTGGTTAATGTTTGGTTAAGGTTTTTTTTTCTTAATGCAGTGTTATGAAGTTTAAATATTTGAGAGCATATAGTATTAAGTACAGGGTGAATTTTTGGATGCAATGTCATGATGAACAAATAATTTAAATAAAAAGAAATTGGAGCATTTTTGTGGTTCAGGTCTTTTTTCTTTCTCCAGACTGTAACTTTGGTATCATACACGCTAGAGACTTAATACCATTTTTACACTTGGTCTGAGTAGCCAAGTCTACATTGAGGACTGATTGGTGGACTCGTAGCAGATGAGGGCAAAGATGAGGGCAAAGCGCTCCGTGCTCCATAAACTTTCTTTTTCATCCGTGGATTTCTAGAAATTATTAGTATTGCTTCTTTTGTACAGTGGAACCTTGGATAACGAACAGAATTTGTTCCGGAAGCGGGAATTTGCCCATAAGAAATAATGAAAATAATGGAAACTCAAATTATTCATTCCACAGCCGAAAAAAATGTATATATAAATATATAAAATATTATTTTTTTTATATATATAAAAAAATTATATATATAAAAAATATATTTAAAAAAAAAAAAAAAAAAAAAAAAATATATATATATATATATATATATATATATATATATATAATATATATATATATATATATATATATATATATGGAAAAAAGTATAAATAAATCCCAACAGATAAGTGTGTGTGTGTGTGTGTGTGTGTGATAAACAGTACACACACACACACACACACACACATACAAACACAATATAAAAAATGTTTTACACAAACACACATGGTCACAGTGTTATAGTAAACAGTACACACGTGCATGGATGTTGATCATACCAGTGAGAGACGAGCACTAAGACGGGAGACGATTACCCACAATTCCACAGCACAAGAGAGAGGAAAACCATTGGCTGGGTGAAACAGAAAGCAGGAATTGATCTGCATTCATATTGTGTGTTAGAGGGCAGAGGGAGTCTGGATCAATGGCACCTCGGGTGTAGCTCTGAACTTGTGTAGCTCGACAGAGAGAGGGGAAGAGAGAACAGTTGGGTATGGTCACAGTCACATAATGTATACACTCACCTAAAGGATTATTAGGAACACCACAATAATACAGTGTTTGACCCCCTTTCGCCTTCAGAACTGCCTTAATTCTACGTGGCATTGATTCAACAAGGTGCTGAAAGCATTCTTTAGAAACGTTGGCCCATGTTGATAGGAGAGCATCTTGCAGTTGATGGAGATTTGTGGGATGCACATCCAGGGCACGAAGCTCCCGTTCCACCACATCCCAAAGATGCTCTATTGGGTTGAGATCTGGTGACTGTGGAGGCCATTTTAGTACAGTGAACTCATTGTCATGTTCAAGAAACCAATCTGAAATGATTGGAGCTTTGAGACATGGTGCATTATCCTGCTGGAAGTAGCCATCAGAGGATGTGTACATGGTGATCATAAAGGGATGGACATGGTCAGAAACAATGCTCAGGTAGGCCGTGGCATTTAAACGATGCCCAATTGGCACTAAGGGGCCTAAAGTGTGCCAAGAAACGATCCCCCACACCATTACACCACCACCAGCAGCAGCCTGCACAGTGGTAACAAGGCATGATGGATCCATGTTCTCATTCTGTTTACGCCAAATTCTGACTCTACCATTTGAATGTCTCAACAGAAGTCCAGACTCATCAGACCAGGCAACATTTTTCTTCAACACTCCAATTTTGGTGAGCTCGTGCAAATTGTCGCCTCTTTTTCCTATTTGTAGTGGAGATGAGTGGCACCCGGTGGGGTCTTCTGCTGTTGTAGCCCATCCGCCTCAAGGTTGTGCGTGTTGTGGCTTCACAAATGCTTTGCTGCAGACCTCGGTGGTAACGAGTGGTTACTCTTCTATCAGCTTGAATCAGTCGGCCCATTCTCCTCTGACCTCTAGCATCAACAAGACATTTTCACCCACAGGACTGCTGCATACTGGATGTTTTTCCCTTTTCACACCATTCTTTGTAAACCCTAGAAATGGTTGTGTGTGAAAATCCCAGTAACTGAGCAGATTGTGAAATACTCAGACTGGCCCGTCTGGCACCAACAACCATGCCATGCTCAAAATCGCTTAAATTGCCTTTCTTTCCCATTCTGACATTCAGTTTGGAGTTCAGGAGATGGTCTTGACCAGGACCACACCCCTAAATGCATTGAAGCAACCGCCATGTGATTGGTTGATCAGATAATTGCATTAATGAGAAATTGAACAGGTGTTCCCAATAATCCTTTAGGTGAGTGTAAGGTTCAATTCAATTCAGTTTTATTTGTATTGCGCTTTTAACAATTGACATTGTCTCAAAGCAGCTTTACACAATCAAAAGAATTATATAAGTTTGTATGAGAAATGAACGTGTATGAATCAAAATTATAAAACTGTCCCTGATGAGCAAGTCAAGGATGATGGCGACAGTGGCAAGATAAAACTCCCTGAAATGGTAATAGGAAGCAACCTTGAGAGGAACCAGACCCAACAGGGAATCCATCCTCATTTGTTTGAAACAGATAGCAGGGCTTGATCTGAATCATGCTGTGTGAGATTGGAAGTCCATTATAACAGGAGACGTGTTTAAGTTAAAATTGAGTCCAGTTCATTATTGGAGGCTCAGGTAGACTGTAGGAAATTCCAGTCCTGAACTATCGAGCAACTGAAGTCACAAGTCCACAGAAAACAGCTGTCGGCATCAGCCAAGGACAAGACCATCTTTGTGGAAAAGTGGAACTGTCCCCAGTCACCACAAGCATCCCAGGCAGACCACACGGGGCATCCATGCGATTCAATTCAATTCAATTCAATTCAATTCAATTTTATTTATATAGCGCTTTTAACAATTGACATTGTCGCAAAGCAGCTTTACACAATAAAAAGAAGTAAGTTTTTATGCAATGTGTATGAATCAAAATGATAAGATTGTCCCTGATGAGCAAGCCGAGGGCGACGGTGGCAAGGAAAAACTCCCTGAGATGGTAATAGGAAGAAACCTTGAGAGGAACCAGACTCAACAGGGAACCCATCCTCATCTGGGTGATAACGGATAGCAGAGAATGATCAGCATAATAATGTGTACTGGAAGTTCAGTGTAACAGGAGATGTGTTAAAATTTAAATTAAAAGGAGTCCAGTTTGTTCCCGGAGGCTCAGGTAGACTGTAGGAGATTCCAGTCCTGAGCTATCGAACAACTGAAGTCACAGGTCCCCAGAGCATCAATCGATGATAGGACAGTCTTCATGGAAACCATCCCCAGCCACCAAGCGCATCCAGGCAGACCACACGGGGCATCCATGTGACGGGATCTCCAACCAGAAGCAGGACTCCAGGACGGGTTAGACGGCTTCAGAGGGCAGAGGGGTCTGGATCACTGGCAACTCAGGAGCGAACATGTATAGCTCGACAGAGAGACAGAGAGAGGGAAAGGAGAGAGGGAGAGAGAGAGAGAGCAGAAAAGGAGAGAACAGAAAATAAGGAGAGATGGCAGTTAGGTCTGGTCACAGTCAACATGTATAAGGTGAATGTATATTAGTGTAAAGTGCAAGCAGGGACTCGGGCAGGACTAACAATGACAGCATAACTAAAAGGGAGAGCCAGAAGGAAACACAGACATGAGGGGGAACTGAGATGTAAAGCGACCAATCACCTCACCGTCAACAAACCTGAGTGAACAATGAGAGTGGGGAGGACAGCATCTAAACATACCAGTTCACCAGAATACTCTACGTCCATGAGTCCCCCAGATCTGCTCCTTTACCTAAGGCTCATCTATTTACAAAAATGCTGCGCTAAATAAATAGGTTTTAGCCTAGACTTAAACACTCCCAGTTAATTGGAAGGCTATTCCATAATTTCGGGGCTTTGTAAGAAAAAGCTCTGCCCCCTGCTGTAGTTTGAATAATACGTGGTACTGACAGGCAGCCTGCATCCTTTGATGGAAGTAGGCGTGGCAGATCGTAAGACACTAACAGTTCACTCAGATACTGCGGCGTGAGACCATTTAATGCTTTATATGTAAATAGAAGTATTTTAAAATCGATGCGAAATTTCACAGGGAGCCAATGCAGTGTAGATAAGACAGGGGTGATGTGCTCGTATCTTCTGGTTCTAGTGAGGACTCTCGCTGCTGCATTCTGTACTAACTGAAGCTTGTTTTTACACCTTGTTGAACAACCAGACAGTAAGGCGTTACAATAGTCCAACCTAGAGGTGATAAAAGCATGAACTAGTTTTTCTGCATCGTTGGGTGATAATATATTTTTTATCTTGGCAATATTTCTAAGGTGAAAGAAAGCTATGCTGGTAATATTATCTACATGAGCTTCAAACGAAAGGCTGGAATCTATAATCACACCAAGGTCTTTTACTGTTGCACTTGATGGAACAGAAAGGCATCTAAAGTTACAGTGTGATCAGAAAGCTTACCTCTAGCTACTTGTGGTCCTATGACTAGAACTTCTGTCTTATCAGGATTAAGCAGAAGGTAGTTAATTAACATCCAATCTCTTATGTCCTTTACACATTGCTTAACTTAGTAGGCTGGTTTCTCATCTGGTTTTGCTGAGACATATAATCGTGTGTCATCAGCATAACAATGAAAACTAATACCATGTTTACGAATTATGTTGCCCAGAGGAAGCATGTAAAGGGAAAAAAGCAGTGGGCCTAAAACTGAGCCCTGTGGAACACCAAACTCCACTTGAGAACATGAGGAATGGTCACCATCTAAATCTACAAACTGATAACGATCAGTCAAGTAGGATCTGAGCCACAAGAGGGCAGTTCCCTTAATTCCTACTACCTTTTCTAATCTGTGAAGGAGAATACTATGATCAATGGTGTCAAAAGCTGCACTGAGGTCCAGTAACACAAGTATAGTGACGCAACCCTGATCAGAGGCCCATAGGAGGTCGTTTACTACTTTAACAAGTGCTGTCTCTGTGCTGTGATGAGGCCTAAATCCTGACTGATACAGTTCATTTATGCTATTTCTGTGTAGATGTGAACATAGCTGCTGTGATACTACCTTTTCCAAAATCTTGGAGATAAACGGAAGGTTTGATATCGGCCTGTAATTAGAAAGCAGACAGGGGTCAAGGTCAGGTTTCTTGATTAGCGGTTTAATAACGGCTAATTTAAAGGATTTGGGGACATACCCACTACTGAGTGAACAGTTAATTACTTTCAACAGGGGTTCTATTATTGCTGGTACTATCTGCTTGAGAAAATGTGTCGGTATAGGATCTAATATACAGGTTGACGATTTTGAAGAAGAGATGAGTGAAATTAGTTCCCTCGCTTCAAGGGGAGTAAAGTGTTCTAAGTTCTGATGTGATGTGGTTAGATCATCTGAATTATTTAAATTGTCTGGTTTCAAAGCCTGAATTTTTTGCCTAATATTTATGATTTTATTATTGAAAAAGTTCATGAAATCCTCACTACTGCATGATGATGTTGTGGAGATTTCTGCAGTGGTCTTGTTTTTAGTTCATTTAGCTACGGTATTAAATAAAAATCTCGGGTTGTTTTTGTTATTTTCTATTAGAGTGGAGAGATACGTTGATCTAGCATCACTGAGAGCTTTTTTATAGTTCAGGATGCTCTCCTTCCAAGCTATTTTGAATACTAACAATTTAGTTTGGCGCCATTTACGTTCGAATTTTCGAGCGGTTTGTTTTAAAGCACGTGTGTGGTCATTATACCAAGGAGCGAGTTTCTTATCTCTAATCATTTTCCTTTTAACTGGAGCGACATTATCTAAGCTATAACGAAGTGCTGACTCTAGATATTCATTCGCCTGTTCGAGTTCTGTGAAGTCAGATGGCGATCCAATCAAAGTGAATCTGTGCGGTATTTGATGTAAATGTACGTTTAAGGTGGAAGCGCGGTGCTGTGCGTACATTATTACTATAACACGCTTTAATCGAGACAAGGTAGTGATCTGAGATAACTGTAAATGATGGTCTGTAAATGATGATTAGCGGGATTGACTGAGCTGACTTTATGTTACTATAGAGAACTTCAAATGCATTAGATTTAAAACTGTGTTTTTGTACGAGAGACAAAGTGCATTTGCAAAACCTGTCAAGCACCATGAAACTGCTTCAGATGAATTGTTCCTAGGCAAAGTCTATCGTAGAAACCCTTAAAGAACAAAAACCCAACTCTCTTTACAGCAAACTTTATTCGTTTCACTAATGTGCCTTTGTTTGTTAATCAAAACGACTAGTCATTTTTATGTGTATATAAGAAAGTAATATTTTTATTCCAATATCTTCTGCGCCCACCATGTGGCCTATTACTAGGTGCCATAGTTACAGATCTTCTGACCGGCTTTTCGATCTTCTCAGTTATCAACCCTATCTGACCAATGACTATGCACATTCCTCAAATGTCTTCATTCACAAACACACTTTAATTCCAGCTGAGAATGCATTAACAATTATACAATTTAATTACAATTAATATTATACAACTGTATCAATTGTATGTGATGCACTCAGCTTGAGAGTCTGAATAGAGCGCTGAGCCCAGGACAAGAAACACATGACTCATCGTCATTATCTCACCAGGTAGTGAAGCTCTGATCTCGTCACTCCCTAAGGTTTCATTGGCTTGATTTTAAATATAGAATACTTTTCATATGAAACTTTGTTTAAAGATAGATTTTCCCACACCCCTCTACATCTAGACAGTGACACAAACGTCCTCAACTCACCACTTCCACCACTCAAGATACAGATCTGCTGAAGAGCTGACGTATATTCAAGATCTATTTAGAAGATAAATAAAAGTGTATATTTTAGACAAGGGCTGTCCAAACCCAGTCCTGGAGGGCCAGTGACCAGCACAGTTTGTAATTCACCAACACCTAAACACAACCACTGATCCTAGTAATTAGCAGATGAGTTAAATCAGCTGTGTTTGAGAAGAAGAAGCACCAAACTGTGTTGGTCACTGGCCCTCCATGACTGGATTTGGACACCCCTAGTTTAGATAATGTTTTATGCATGGTTACTTCAAATAGTGTAAATAGGTAAAATAGTTTTAGCTTATATTAGTGTAATTTTTTTTATATATATATTTTACAATTTTGCAAAACACTATAAATCCACTTCTGACCATTTCTGTCACAATGGATTAATCTGTCTGCAGTTTTGTTTGTAGTTAGAATTTACTCGCTCACTCACTCATTTATCATTTATATCACATTATCCTGTATACAGGGTCACAGGTGGCCTGAACCCTATGCCACGTAGGAAACACACACACACATTCATTTACGCACTACGGGCAATTTTGGAATTTGGGAACACCAGTTAGTCTAATCTGCATGCCTTTGGACTGTTAAATAAAATGCCTGACCCTGAGGCGAGAATCAAACCCTGACCCTGGAGGTGCAAGGCAGCAGTGCTAATCACGTAGCCACAATGCTGAGATTTAATAAACAAAATATAATACATTCATAATTTGATTGTGTTTTTAGAGAGCCGTTGGTGGAAAATTCTAAACTATTTAAATTTGATTATACACTGTTGAAGATCACCAGAAACATCATCATGAAAAGGACCAAACAATGAACAGAGAAACAAACTGCTTGAAAGTCACATCAGGAACAGGTGCAAACAGTGAGGCGTGTTAACAAGGACAGGGAAAGGCAGTATGTCTCCATCTGCTGTCCAACATTTGTAACATCCAAAGTTCTAACGGTTGTTTATTTATTATTATTATAATTTTTTAGATAAGCATAACCAAGACCAGTTTTCAAGTTCTGGTAATTCAAATTAACATTTTATTTGTCGCATACACAGTATGATAAGAAGTGAAATGCGTATACGACTGCTGATGACCTCAAGATTTCAAAAAGAAAATCTTATAGGCTTTAGGTATTTGGAGATAAAGCTTGGTAAATCTGGGTATCATCAGCATAGCTATAATAGAACTAAATTGCCTTTCTTATTATCTGACTAAACAGGAGCGGTGCAAGAATTGAGCTTTGTGGGACTCCACATGTCACGGATGTCCACCTAGACTTATGTTCTCCTACACTCACATAATAACCTCTCCTTCGAAGTATGACCTGAACCTCTTTGAGTACCATCCCGGGAAAGTCCAACCCAGTTTTTCAGTCTTTCTATAAGTATGTTGTGATCGACAGTGTCAAACACAACACTAAGATCTAGCAGTACCAACACTGATATTTCGCTAAAATCAGAATTTAAATGAATAACATTTATTATCATTACGAGCGCTGTCTCTGTACTGTGATGCGCTCGGAAACCGGATCAAAAGCTGTCCAGGTATCCACTGGAGTTTACGTGATCGTTCAGCTGATTAAAAACAACCTTTTCAATAATCTTGCCTATAAAAGAAAAAAAATTATATTGGTCTGTAATTATTCAGTCTGAAATTGGTCAGATTGCTCTTTTTCAAAAGTGGCTTAACAACTGCAGTATTCAGAGAGTTTGAAAAAGTCCCAAAAAGAAGTGAAGTGTTCACCACGTGAAGTGCTTCTGAACAGTTGCACACATTTCTGAAAAAAGATGTGTGAAGTATGTCTATGTGGCAGGTTGACAGTTCGAGGTGCTGTACTATTTCTTTTGCTATCGTTTGCTTGAAAGACAGACATAGTAACTGTTTTTTGAGGTTGTGGTTAGGTTTTTCTGGCCTCTGCATGACTTGATGTGTTAATTGCCCTTCTAATATTACTGAGCATTTCAGTGGGACTTCAAATTCAAATTCAAATTTTATTTGTCACATACACAGTCATACACAGTACGATATGCAGTGAAATGCTTATACGACCGCTCCGTGACCTTAAATATTTTTACAAAAGGAACCTATAAAACAGATTCCAACAAAGTTACAAAATATATATATATATACATAAAATCTGAAGTATGAAAGAATGTGCTCTTGTCAGAAATGGGATGTGATGTAATATATTACGACTATAGTCTGTGAAAAACTTGAGGTAGTATTTTAATGAGATGAGGGGGGTGTGAAAAGAAGTCCTTGAAGTGTGCAAATGTGCATATGTGTATATATGTGCAATGTGCATTGACATAATTGTCCGTTTCTGTGTGTGCAAGAAAATGCAGAGGTGTTTAGTCCAGTGTGTTGGTTTGATTGAGAGACCGCATCGCCTGCGGGAAGAAGCTCCTTCTCAGTCTCTCTGTATTGGCCTTGAGGGAGCGGAAGCGCTTCCCAGACCGCAACAGAAAGAACAGTCCATTGCTGGGGTGGCTGAGGTCATTCATGATCTTCCTGGCCTTGGTCCAGCACCGCTTGCTGTAGACAGAGTGCAGGTCAGGGAGCTCAGTTCGGATGATGCGCTCAGCTGATCGCACCACCCTCTGTAAGGCTCGTCTGTCCTGCATGGTGCTGTTCCCGAACCAGGATGCGATGTTTCCCGTCAGGATGCTCTCTATGGTGCAGGAGTAAAAGTTCCTGAGCACCTTGGAGGGCAGTCTAAAGTCTCTCAGGCGTCTGAGGTGGTAGAGACGCTGTCGGGCCTTTTTCACCACGGTGTTGATGTGACAGGACCATGATAGGTCCTGCGTGATGTGAACACCGAGGTACTTGAAGCAGTCCACTCTCTCCACTGGGCTCTCGTTGATGACGGGGATCTGGTAGTTCCTCTCCTGCTTAGTGCTGAAGTCCACTATCAGCTCCTTAATGATGGTGGTGGAGCTGGTAGTGGCCGCACAGTCATGTGTGTACAGAGAGTACAGCAGGGGGCTCAGAACACAGCCCTGTGGGGCTCCAGTGCTGAGAGTGAGAGAGGCTGAGACGTGTCCACCCATTCTTACTGCCTGTGGTCTCCCAGTTAGGAAATTAGAGATCCACTGACACAGAGATGAGCTGAGTCCCAGATGCTCCAGCTTGGTGGTGAGTGTGGAGGGAATTATGGTGTTAAATGCTGAGCTGTAGTCGATGAAAAGCATTTTAACATAATTCCCCCTTCTAGTGTCCAGGTGAGTGAGTGTTGTGTGGAGGAGATGAGAGATGGCATCATCTGTGGAGCGGTTCGGGCGGTATGCAAACTGTAGTGGGTCCAGAGTGTCGGGTAGTGAAGAGATGATGAAGTCTCTGACCAGCCGTTCAAAGCATCTCATCACCACTGATGTGAGGGCTACAGGTCGATAGTCATTGAGGGAAGCAGGATGTGGTTTCTTCGGAACAGGAACAATGATGAACTCTTTGAAGCATGTGGGGATCACCGACTGAGATAAGGAGAGGTTGAATATCTCTGTGAACACAGGTGCAAGCTGGTCTGCGCAGGCTCTGAGGACTCGACCTGAGATGCCGTCTGGTCCTGCTGCTTTCCTGGTGCTTTTCCGCTCTCCTGAAGGCTCTCCTCACGTCATGCTCGGAGATGATGAACGCGTTTCCGGTGCTGGCAGTGACTTCCTCTCTGCAGCCGTTAGCACCGCTAGCATTAGCAACGCTAGCGTCTTTAGCTGCAGCCTCGAAGCGAGCATAAAAGGTGTTCAGCTCGTCTGCCAGAGTCATGTCCGCGTTCGTCATACCGGATGTTGGTGTTTTATAGTCCGTTATTGTCCTTAGTCCCTGCCACAGGCTCCTAGAGTCACTCTGTTGAAGTTGTGACTCTAGTTTCCTTCCGTAGCGCTGCTTCGCCTCTTTAACCGCCTTCCGGACGTTATAGGACGCAGCCTTGTACTGGTTCATGTCCCCCGATGCAAGTCCCGCATTGTAGGCAGCGGCGCGAGATCTCAGAGCATCGCGGATGGTTTTATCCACCCACGGCTTCTGATTGGGAAACGTTCTGATGGTCGTTTTCTGCACGGTATCATCCGCTAGTTTCCCGACGAATCCCACGATCGCTTCCGTAAACAGGCTGACGTCATCGGAGCTGTTTCGGAACATGTCCCAGTCTGTGTCATCGAGTGCGTCCTGAAGCGCGGCCACCGATTGGTCCGACCAGCGCGCAACCTCCCTCTGAACCGGAAGTTCCTGTTTAAGCCTTTGTTTATATTTTGGCATGAGGAAGATGGCGGCATGGTCGGATTTCCCAAACGGTGGACGAGTTTGTGCCTTGTAGCCGTCCTTGACTGTTGTATAACAATGGTCCAGTGTCCTTTCACCCCTGGTTGGGCATGTGATGTGCTGATAAAAGTTCGGCGCTGCGCGTTTGAGGTTGGCACTGTTAAAGTCTCCCGCCACAATGAGCGCAGCGTCCCGGTGTTGTGTCTGGTGCTGTGAGAGTGCCTCATGCAGCTCGCATAAGGCAGTGTCCGTGTCCGCTTGTGGTGGGATATAAACGGCGCTGATTATGACCGATGTAAAGTCCCGAGGAAGATAAAAAGGACGACACTTGATGGTCAATAGTTCCAGGTTGGGTGTGCAGGAGCGTGCAAGAGGAACAACGCTCGCGCTGTTGCACCAGCCACTGTTCACCATTAAACACACGCCGCCTCCCCTTGTCTTCCCCGAGTCCCTTGTCCTGTCCATGCGGTGAACCGAGAAGAACTCGGCCGACTGGATGGCGTGGTCCGGCACCGCTGGGTTAAGCCATGTCTCGGTGAAGCAGAGGAGACTGCAGTCCCGAATGTCTCTCTGGAACTTTATCCTGGCCCTGAGGTCATCGAGCTTGTTCTCCAGTGACTGGACGTTGGCGAGCAGGATGCGAGGCAGAGGTGTGCGGTGTGCACAGGCTCTCAGCCTGTTCCTGACGCCGGCTCGTTTTCCTCGGGGCCGCCGCTTCGCGTCCTTTGTTTTCCCTCAGGATCTCACTCGGCCAGCTCGGATCCGGAATTAAAAACGTCGAATTGTGAGTCCATTGTAGACCAATAGAAATAAGAGTATCTCTATCGTACCTAATGCACTCAATTGTGATGAATTTGCCGGTTTAAAGTGGCTAGAAATTAAATAAAAAGATGAAAACAAAGTAAAGTAGGTCGGAGCAGTCGTGACGGCAGCCGACCTCACCGGCGCCATCTTGGAATCAACCGTAGCAAAAAGAGTGAGAGTGTTGTTTAAGTTGCTGTTTATAATGTTTGAGAAGACGGTCTGTCTACAATGTAGTGGATCCAGTGTGTCAGGTAATGAAGAAATTATGAAGTCTCTGACCAGCCGCTCAAAGCACTTCCTCACTACTGATGTCAGGGCTACAGGGTGATAGTCGTTTAGGGAAGTAGGATTGTTTTTTTCTTTTTGAGACAGGAACAATGGTGGACTCATTAAAGCATGTCAGGATTACTGACTGGGATAAGAAGAGGTTGAATATCTAAACACAAGTGCTAGCTGGTCTGTGCCAGCTCTGAGGACTTGAACCCGAGATGCCATCTGGTCCTGCTGCTTTCCTGTTGTTTACCCTCCTGAAGGTTGTCCTCACTCGTTGCTCAGAATGTGTTTCCGGTTTTAGCATTCTCTTCCTGTCTGCTGCATTTCTGGCTGCAGTGTCAAAGCAGCTCGTCTGCCAGAGACACATCTACATTCGTCATACCAGATGCACGCGCTTTATACTGGTTATTTTCCTTAATCTCTGCCACAGGCTCCTAGAGTCACCCTGTTGGAACTGTGACTCTAGTTTCCTCCTGTAGCACTGCCTTGCATTCCGGACGTTGTGTGATGCAGCCTTGTACGAGTTCTTGTCACCTGACGCAAGTACCACTTTATAGGCAGCGGTGCAACATCTCAGAGCATCACGGATACTCTTATTCACCCATGGCTTCTGATTTGGAAACAATCGTATGGTCATTTTTTTGCACGGTATTATCTGTTAGTTTCCCAGTGAATCCCACAACCACTTTCTTGAACACGTTGATGTCATCAGAGCTACGCCAGAACATGACCCAGTCTGTGTCATCGAATGCATCCTGTAGAGCGGCCAACGATTGGTCCATCCAGCGCGTAACCTCACTCTGAGCAGCCTTTGTTTATATTTTGGCATGAGAAAGATGGCGGATTGGATTGAATTTCTCAAACGGTGCCTTGTAGCTGGCTTTGGTTGTAGTGTAACCGTGGTCCAGTGTCCTTTCACCACTAAGCTTGGGCACAGATCAGCACTGCGCGTTTGAGATGGCGTTGTTGAAATCCTCCACCTCAATCGCAGTGTTGAGTTTGGTGCTGTGTCAGAGCCTCGTGCAGCCCGCATAAGCCAGTGTCCGTGTGGAATGTGGTGTCCAGTGGTGACCAATGTCCAGTGGTGGAATATAGATGGCACTGAATATGACCGATGTAACGGAAGGTAAAAAAGACGATATTTAATAGTCAGTAGTTCCAGGTTGGGTGTGCAGGAGCATGTGAGAGGAACAACAATTGTGCTGTTGCACCAGTTGTTGTTCATCCGGCTGGCTAGATGGCTTGGTCCATCACTGGGTTCAGCCATGCCTTGGTGAAGCAGAGGAGATTGCAGCCCCAAATGTCTCTCTGGAACTTTACCCTGGTCCTGAGGTCATCAAGCTTGTTTTCCAGTGACTGGACGTTGGCAAGCAGTATGCTAGGCAGAGGTGAGCGATGTGCACGGGCTCTCAGCCTGATCCTATACCAGGAGACTTGGGGCATGAGGCGGGGTACACCCTGGACAGGGTGCCAAACCATCGCAGGGCACACACATATACACTCACACACCCATTCACACACTATGGGCAACCCACCATGCATGGGGAGAACATGCAAACTCCATGCACACAAAGACAGGAATTGAACTCTGACCTTTAGTCAGTCTATAAAGAAAAAAATCCACCAACATGTCCAAATTTCAAACAGTTACAGAGTTACTTTAAATGTTTGATTAAAAAACAAATCCGACGTCAGTATCCACAGTTCTATAGTAATATTATCTGCCTTTATATGTGATTTCATGACAATGCAGGTTTTAAGACCTTAAAAAGTTATACAAACAGATGTGGCCATTAAAAACGCACGTTTCGAGAAAAGGGATCTCGTGCGCTTCCGCAGCAGCTCGCGGGAAGCTGTGAAAATGATGTTCATTACCTGTAGGGGGCAGTCATGTTTCAATCTGAAGTATTGTGTGTCTACTGAAGCCAAAAATGTGTTCTCTCTCTTAGGAGCCCATTGACAGAAAGCGACAGCTCAAAAATGTGTCGAGCTCAAACTGTAAATACTGATGTGTATTTATTCTTCATTTCTCTCCTGCAATGATAATACTTCTTTGACTGCACTTTCTCCATTCAGTATTATTATTAGTGAAAACTACCGCTGATTAAATATCAGCAAATCATAAAAAAGCCAGACTGGAATATGCCAAACTACATGTTGACAAGAGAGACACTGTGTTAACATCTTTTCAATTTAAAAATCACAAAAATCTGCTATTTATAAAGGGGTGCTTTAAATTTAAACTTTTGCACAAGACTGTAGAGTTGCATTTAATAATTTACAGGCTTGTGTAAACATTAGTGTCCCCTCTTTTACACACGTGGACAAAATTGTTGGTCCCCTTCGGTCAATGAAAGAAAAACTCACAATGGTCACAGAAATAACTTTAATCTGACAAAAGTAATAATAAATAAGAATTCTATGAATGTTAACCAATGAAAGTCAGACATTGCTTTTCAACCATGCTTCAACGGAATTATAAAAAGAAATGAACTCATGGAACAGGCCTGGACAAAAATGATGGTACCCCTAACTTAATAGTTTGTTGCACAACCTTTTGAGGTAATCACTGCAATCAAACGATTCCTGTAACTGTCAATGAGACTTCTGCGCCTCTCTGCAGGTATTTTGGCCCACTCTTCATGAGCAAGCTGCTCCAGTTGTTACCGGTTTGAAGGGTGCCTTTTCCAGACAGCATGTTTCAGCTTCTTCCAAAGATGCTCAATAGGATTGAGGTCAGGGCTCATAGAAGGCCACTTTAGAATAGTCCAATGTTTTCCTCTTAGCCATTCTTGGGTGTTTTTAGCTGTGTGTTTTGGGTCATTGTCCTGTTGTAAGACCCATGACCTGCGACTGAGACCCAGCTTTCTGACACTGGCCAGCACATTTCTCTTTAGAATCCCTTGATAATCTTGAGATTTCATTGTACCCTGCACAGATTCAAGACACCCTGTGCCAGATGCAGCAAAGCAGCCCCAGAACATAACAGAGCCTCCTCCATGTTTCACAGTAGGGACAGTGTTCTTTTCTTCATATGCTTCATTTTTCCGTCTGTGAACATAGAGCTGATGTGCCTTGGCAAATAGTTCCATTTTTGTCTCATCTGTCCATAGCAGAAGCTTTGTGGCTTGTCAACATGTAGTTTGGCATATTCCAGTCTGGCTTTTTTCTGATTTGTTTTCAAAAATGGTGTCCTCCTTGGTCGTCTCCCATGTAGTCCACTTTGGCTGAAACAACGACGGATGGTGCGATCTGACACTGATGTTCCTTGAGCATGAAGTTCACCTTGGATCTCTTTAGAAGTCTTTCTGGCCTCTTTTGTTACCATTGGGATTATCCGTCTCTTTGATTTGTCATGAATTTTCCTCGTGCGGCCACGTCCAGGGAGGTTGGCTACAGTCCCATGGATCTTAAATTTCTGAATAATATGTGCAACTGTAGTCACAGGAACATCGAGCTGCTTGGAAATGGTCTTATAGCCTTTACCTTTAACATGCTTGTCTATAATTTTCTTTCGAATCTCCTGAGACAACTCTTTCCTTCGCTTCCTCTGGTCCATGTTGAGTGTGGTACATACCATGTCACCAAACAACACAGTGACGACCTGGAGCCCTATATATAGGCCCACTGACTGATTACAAGATTGTAGAGACCTGTGATGCTAATTAGTGGACACACCTTGAATTAACATGTCCCTTTGGTCACATTATTTTCAGTATTTTCTAGGGGTACCATCATTTTTGTCCAGGCCTGTTCCATGAGTTTATGTTTTTTTATAATTCCGTTGAAGCATGGTTGAAAAGCAATGTCTGACTTTCATTGGTTAACATTCATAGAATTTTTTTTTATTATTACTTTTGTCAGATTAAAGTTATTTCTGTGACCATTGTGAGTTTTTCTTTCATTGACCGAAGGGGACCAACAATTTTGTCCACGTGTGTAAGTCTATGGGTTTTTTTTTTGTGTGTTTGTGTCTTTGTGTAAAAAAACATTATGAAAAATATCTGGTCATAGCAGGTCTTAGTGTTGAGCAAATGCAACCTCTCTAGTGGTTTGTTCAGACAAACAACAACATCTTACTTTTTTTTTTCAAGAGTCATTATTTGTTTAACAAAAACGAAAACAAAGAAAAAAATCACTCCATGATCCAATAGCTTCTAGATCCAATTTCCTCAACAATAATTTGAAACAATCATTCCTTTTATGACTTTGAGACAATTTGTAGTTGTTGGGCAGGTGGCTTCTCATTTGCAAAGGGTTCAGAGAGTCTCAGTATACAAAGGATTTAATGGTCATCTCAATGACGTCAAGGTGCCCAGGTCCTGTGGCTCCAAAAACAAGTCCAAATCATCACCAATCCTGCCGTATGAGGTATGCGGTAGTTCTGCTGACGTGCTGTTTGGTTTTTGCCCAAACATGCCACTGGACATTAAGACCTAACAAGTCCCCTTTGGTCTCTTTTTCCAGACGTCTTGTGGTTTATTCAGATGCAGTTTTGCAAACTTCAGTCCTGCTGTCATGTTTCTTATAGACAGAAGATGCTTTCTCATGGCAACCCTTCCAAATAAACTGTACTTGTTTAGTCTTCTTCAGGTTGTGCCATCATGCATTTAACATTTAACATGCTCAGTGAGGCCTGGGGCACAAGATGTAGCTCTTGGTGTTTTCTCTGAGCATTGCACGGTCTGACCTTGGGTGAATGTGCTGGGACGTCTCCTGAAAAGATTGACAACTGTCTTGAATGCTTTAGAATTTTTTTTTCATGTAGGACTTTAAACTTTAGGGCCCGTATTCACAAAGCTTAGAATTCTCCCAGAGAGCTCCTATCTTAGCTTAAAAAATCTAAGCTGGGAGTCCTAGACTAAAAGTGATTTAGGAAACTTCTCAGAGAAACTTTGAGTAAGTAAAGTACAAAAACCTTTATCTTAGTGAGGAGGTGTGGTGACCCTGTTGCTAGGGATGATGCAGCAATTCAAGGACTGTGATTGGTTAATAAAAAATAACTCCTGACCTCTGCAAAGGTCTTAAAAAGCCCTCTTTGTGAAAATAGACTATATGAAAATAGAATAGACAGTGAAATCATAATGTTTGTATATGAAGAAATTGTATAATCACAGTTAATTGGGTTGTATAATCACACATTGTTGGGTTGCTCATGTTGGGTCATATGAGATGTAGTGAGTCATTTACACCTGAACCAACAACTGTATAAAAAACAGCAGCCTGCATAACGTCTGAGAGCCTTATAAAACCAAACTCAACCAAAGTAATGCCCTCTTAACATAATTAATGCTTCACTCAGTTTCCCGGAATAACCAGCTATTTATAACTACTCTAATGAGCTGCCTCGGTTCAGGTGAGCTCAATCATCACCTGACCGAGGTGCCTTCTGGGAAACTGAGTCTACAAACAGAACTACAGAAAATAACAAACACACATGTCCACAGTGCCCTCTAGGGGCAGTCCCTTACATATTTTAAATGTACTCATTTCCATGTTCATTCATTTTCCACCACTGCACTTTGATATAGGGGTGTAGCAAGTTCATGTTTTTATATTCTGTACCAGTCAGCTACACTGTATGTTATGCGAGTGTGTTTCGTTAGCACAAATAAATAAAATCATAAATTTACTAAATATAATCTTAAACAATTTTTGTTAAATTACTAAGTAATCTTAACTAAAGTTGGCATATTTTATAATATTTAATAGGTGTCAGAAGTAGTGATTGGGGTATGTTTAATGACGGCCTTAATAAGTCTTTCAATTCAATTCAAGTCAATTTTATTTATATAGCGCTTTTAACAATTGACATTGTCGCAAAGCAGCTTTACACAATAAAAAGAAGTAAGTTTTTATGCAATGTGTATGAATCAAAATGATTAGATTGTCCCTGATGAGCAAGCCGAGGGCGACGGTGGCAAGGAAAAACTCCCTGAGATGGTAATAGGAAGAAACCTTGAGAGGAACCAGACTCAACAGGGAACCCATCCTCATCTGGGTGATAACGGAGAGCAGAGAATGATCAGCATAATAATGTGTACTGGAAGTTCAGTGTAACAGGAGATGTGTTAAAATTAAAATTAAAAGGAGTCCAGTTTGTTCCCGGAGGCTCAGGTAGACTGTAGGAGATTCCAGTCCTGAGCTATCGAACAACTGAAGTCACAGGTCCCCAGAGCATCAATCGATGATAGGACAGTCTTCATGGAAACCATCCCCAGCCACCAAGCGAATCCAGGCAGACCACACGGGCATCCATGCGACGGATCTCCAACCAGAAGCAGGACTCCAGGACGGGTTAGACGGCTCCAGAGGGCAGAGGGGTCTGGATCACTGGCAACTCAGGAGCGAACATGTATAGCTCGACAGAGAGACAGAGAGAGGGAAAGGAGAGAGGAGAGAGAAGAGAGCAAAAGGAGAGAACAGAAAATAAGGAGAGATGGCAGTTAGGTATGGTCACAGTCAACACATGTATAAGGTGAATGTATATTAGTGTAAAGTGCAAGCAGGGACTCCGGCAGGACTAACTATAACAGCATAACTAAAAGGGAGGAGCCAGAAGGAAACACAGACATGAGGGGAACTGAGATGTAAAGCAACCAATCACCTCACCGTCAACAAACCTGAGTGAACAATGAGAGTGGGGAGGACAGCATCTAAACATAGCAGTTCACCAGAATACTCTACGTCCATGAGTCCCCCAGATCTGCTCCTTTACCTATGGCTCATCTATTTACAAACATGCTGCGCTAAATAAATAGGTTTTTAGCCTAGACTTAAACACTGAGACTGTGTCTGAGTCCCGAACATTAACAGGAAGACCATTCCATAACTTTGGGGCTTTGTAAGAAAAAGCTCCGCCCCCTGCTGTAGTTTTAATAATACGTGGTACTGACAGGCAGCCTGCATCCTTTGATGGAAGTAGGCGTGGCGGATCGTAAGACACTAACAGTTCACTCAGATACTGCGGAGCGAGACCATTTAGTGCTTTAAATGTCAAGTAGTATCTTAAAATCTATCACGCGAGAAATTTGACAAGGAGCCAATACAGTGTGATAAGATAGGGGTGATGTGCTGCGTATCTTCTGGTTCACAGTGAGGACTCTACTTTCCTTGCATTCTGGACCTTTGAAGCTTGTTGTTTGCACACTAATTTAAACAACCAGACAGTAAAAAGAGAACGTTACAATAGTCCAACCTAAATAATAAAAAAAAAATGAACCATTTTTCTATATCCATTTAAAACATTGAAAGCATAACTTTATATCTATTTTATTATCTTCTGAAGGTGAAAATATCTATATAAAATATTACTATAACTTTTTAATGAAAAACTGAATCTATAATCACGCCGAGGGCTTTTACTGTTCCACTTGATGGAACAGAAAGGCATCTAAAGTTACAGTCTGATCAGAAAGCTTACTTCTAGCTACTTGTGGTCCTATGACTAGAACTTCTGTCTTATCAGGATTAAGCAGAAGAAAATTAATTAACATCCAATCTCGTATGTCCTGCACACACTGCAAACTGGTTTTTCTCATCTGGTTTTGCTGAGACATATAATTGTGTGTCATCAGCATAACAATGAAAACTAATACCATGTTTACGAATTATGTTGCCCAGAGGAAGCATGTAAAGGGAAAAAAACAGTGGGCCTAAAACTGAACCCTGTGGAACACCAAACTCCACTTGAGAACATGAGGAATGGTCACCATCTAAATCTACAAACTGATAACGATCAGTCAAGTAGGATCTGAGCCACAAGAGGGCAGTTCCCTTAATTCCAACTACCTTTTCTAATCTGTGAAGGAGAATACTATGATCAATGGTGTCAAAAGCTGCACTGAGGTCCAGTAACACAAGTATAGTGACGCAACCCTGATCAGAGGCCCATAGGAGGTCGTTTACTACTTTAACAAGTGCTGTCTCTGTGCTGTGATGAGGCCTAAATCCTGACTGATACACTTCATTTATGCTATTTCTGTGTAGATGTGAACATAGCTGCTGTGATACTACCTTTTCCAAAATCTTGGAGATAAACGGAAGGTTTGATATCGGCCTGTAATTAGAAAGCAGACAGGGGTCAAGGTCAAGTTTCTGAAGTTCAAGTCTTCTGTTTCTGTCTGATCCAGCTTCATTCTGGGGGAAAAAAACAAAAAAAACTTGAGTTATATTGACTCAGCAGTTAGTTTATTCTTCACTTCTGACTGGATCACACTCAGAGCGCTCAGTATTTTATGATAAGTTCATGTACATTTTTCATTATTTGTTTAATAAGTTGTGGGAGGAGCAAGAATATTTTATTGATCAAATTAAATTCTTTGATATGGGGCCATGGAATGAATGTTTGTTTGTTTTTTCTTATTCTGTTTTGTTATTATTAATGATGAGAACACTGCGTAATCATTAAGTCATAGTTGAAAACGAGCTATATCTGCATCCTCATGAAATATTCATTATATAGTCTTGTGAAAAAATTAGGACACCCCATGAAAGCCTGGGTATTTAGTAACATTTCTTGATTTATGGATATTTAACTCAATGTTAACAATACTGAGAGATTAAAGTGTTGTAATTTAACTAAACAATTAAAACTAAAGAAAATACTTTTCAAAATCTTCTGTAAATGTAATTCTACAAAATGCATATTCTAACTGAGGAAAAAGTTAGGACACCCTCCCATTTTCCAACTTAAAATGGCTCAAATCACACACAGGTGGATCACACCAGGTGCACATGATTGGTCGATCATTACTCAGCATTTTCAATGAGGCTTGCCAACCCTAACCTAACAACCCTAACACAGGCCAAAAACAATAAAAATAAAAACAAAAACAACCATAAAGTCCAAATCTTAGTCAGAATTAGGGGTAATGTTTTAACATTTGAAGACCCAACTGGAAGACTGCGGGAAAACTGAAATGAATTCTCCCCAAACTGTGTGCAGATTAATTCTGTTATCACAAAAAGTTATTTCTGTAAGGGACTACCTCTAGAGGGCGCTGTGCGTATGTTTTTCTTTTTGTTTTGTAGTTTTGTTAGTGGACTCAGTTTCCCAGAAGGCACCTCGGTCAGGTGATGACGGCGCTCACCTGAACTGAGGCAGCTCATTAGAATTGTTATAAATAGCTGGTTGTTCTGGGAAACGGAGTCGAGTATTAAAGATGTCAGATGGGCATTTCTTTAGTTGTTTTTCTTTTGTTTGTTTCTTTTGTTTTTTTCTGCTGCTCTTGTGTTATGGCGGCTCTGAGAGGATTTGTGTTCAGTGTTGAGTGATTCTGTTAGTTTGTCTTTTGACGAAGTGAGTCTTGTTAAGTGTGCTACTAGCTCTCCCCTGTGTATGCCGTATACCCGTGTATGCCTTATACCCGTGTATGCCTTATACCCGTGTATGTCTTATACCTGTGTATGCCTTATACCTGTGTATGCCTTATACCTGTGTATGCCTTATACCCGTGTATGTCTTATACCCGTGTATGCCTTATACCCGTGTATGCCTTATACCCGTGTATGTCTTATACCTGTGTATGCCTTATACCTGTGTATGCCTTATACCCGTGTATGCCTTATACCCGTGTATGCCTTATACCCGTGTATGTCTTATACCCGTGTATGCCTTATACCTGTGTATG
>QNUK01001206.1:0-96760 GCA_013621035.1 Clarias magur
GCTTATCTGATGAAACAAATTGGAGTTTTTATTTTGGGGAGGGGAGAAGAATAGTATTAAGTACAATTTTATTTTATTTACAGAGGGTCAACGCAAATCATATGCAGGCTTTTCACAATCATCATATAGTAATGAAATGGGTAAAGTGCCATGATTTATGTAGTTATAAGGGTTAAACGGTCTACAGATTTTTTAAAGTTCTAATTTCTCATATGTCCCTGTTTGTGCTAAAGGTTCAGCTTTGTGCCCAAGACACTTGGATGAAACATGCCCGACCCCCGACCTGTTGAACACTAGATTAACTTGTAAGTTTTGGACTGCTTTTTGTAATCTTTATACAAAAAGGAGTCATGCTTTCAAAAAGCAATGTGAACCGTAATGATTGTTTCTCTGTGTATTCCCAGTGGATGTTCAGATCACACCTACAGAGAGAAACCTGCCACCATTAACACCTTCTCCAGTACCAAGTATGAGATCTAAAGTCATTTGTTAATTTACCACATCACTATAACAGTAAAAAGCATAACTTTTTCTTGAATATTTTAATCAACAGCTGAGCTGTCACACTTCCTGGAGGAAAGAGCAGACGTATATAAAAACTGTATATAAAATCATTAATGGGTTCTGGAAGAAATGTCACCTTTTTGACAAATTTAAGTACTTTTAACACTTAATTCAGCAGGCATTCAAGATTTGATGCAAGATACTTTGTTCGCCTTGATTTCAGATAAGAGGTTCCTCGCTTCATTATGTGGATTAATGGGACAAATACATGTTATTGGGGATAAAATAGGAGGGTTGCATCAGGAAGGGCATCCAGTGTAAAAAGTGCCAAGTTGTTGTGTGGATAAGTTGGTCAACTGTGGAGAAAGACTAACAACAACTGAAAAAAGTCACAGCATATCATAGTACAATTGGCCAGTGAATTGCTCCAAAACTAACACGTCCTAAATAATATTTCCATGAAGGACAATCTACTCAGAGCCCCCTGGATCTCCAAATACGACGGCGGCAAATGCCCAAATCTCATGAAGCATTGATGGCCACCCCCCCGAAGTATGTCCCTGTGTCTTGTAATTCTTACAGTGTACTCCTGTATATAAAGCTCTTTGTAAACATATTCAACATTACATAGATAAAATGGTCCTTTTTTGATTCCATCTTTTACTTTTTCCAACAGGGTATTCACAACATGACACCAGTGAAGGTCGACAAAGATACCCTGAATTTTCACAGATTCGTGAAAACATTTTACAGTGTAGGTGCTAATGTTTTGAAAATTTTAGACCTACTGTACTCGTGTACAACTACGGTGTTTTTTTTCCCCTTTTTGCCCTGTAATAGGGCAAGACAGACAAAGTCCTGTCAAGTATAGAAAAAATTATTAGAACTCCAAGTTGCCCTGAAGTAGCAGCTCCAGCATCTAATATGTATAGTATATGTTCTGATTTTGAATGTCTAGGTGAAACTTTTAAAACTTTGTTGTAGTTATTAATAGGTTACATTGTTACTGACATTTTATTGATGCTACAGCTTGCTATTTGGGTCATGAATTCATTGTAATTGTAAGTAGCACATGAGATCTTTAAGCTTTCAGATGGTCATTCCCCTTGTCATTGTAGAGGTAGCAGTAAACCAGGGGTGTCCAAATCCAGTCCTGGAGGGCCAGTGACCAGCACAGTTTGTAATTCACCAACACCTAAACACACCCACTGAACCTAGTCATTAACAGATTAGTTAAATCAGCTGTGTTTGAGAAGAAGAAGCACCAAACTGTGTTGGACAATGGCCCTCCAGGACTGGATTTGGACAACCCTGCAGTAAACACATGGCATAGCAAACAGGATAACACTCGGTGGTTGTATTTCAATTTTTTTAATGTAGTTTTCGGGTCTACCCCCCACAAATCCAATAAGCACTAATGATAATAATTACTTTAGATTTCACCTCAAGAGTCTCGTGAAAAAAAAATCTACGTTTCAGAATAAGGTCTGATTGTTGCAGGGTTAGATAGTGCAAATGTAGGAACAATTTTAAAGCAGTTTAGATATTTTGAAATATATAACGGCAAAATGTGTATACATTTTTTGTTGCATTTTCTACACAGGTGATAACAGGCTTCATGATCATCACTATCAAGGTGGTAATCCATACACTGGATTAACCAGTGACACAATGAGACGTATGTGCTTCTGATGATGATTATATTTTTTTATTATATATAAATTACCTTTTATTTATCTTCTTTTTTTTTAATTGCCATCCCTGAGTGCATTCCCACTTTATACGATCCAATTTGCTTCGCTCCTAACTGCAGGCAGTTTTGTATTTATTTTGTATGTCATTCTCAGTTGGAGCTAAACTTGTATTTCACAAGTCAGGAGGTGTTTTTCCTAATGTCTATACATCCTAAAATTTCCCAGTGATTTACTGTATTAATATTTTAATCTACCATAACATTAACTATTTTTGTGCAGGTGAGGTAAGGCATCCTCAACAAGGATCAGGAAGGAGACCTTCAGCCTCAGCTTCCAACACAAGAAGTAAGTAATGCTTTATGTTGGTGCATTTTCTTTTGCATAATGAATCCAAGTCATTCCTGTCTGGATGAAAATTATGATTTTTCGGTAAATAATACTTGGAATTCCTCCCAGTTGAAGGTAGAGAATGTCCTCACAATATGCATATACAGGACAAGAACTTTGATTCTTTGAGTCTGTCTATCAGTAGCCCTCCAAAGTATGTAATATTATATGTGGTGTGTTTGTGGTGTGTTTAAAAGACTAGTTGGTAAAATAAAATTAGACTCCAGTAAAAGAAGTATAGACAATATTAAAATGGCAACTACAGACAGTATTGGACAAACAGCTAACCATTAAGTAAGCATAACTTTTAAGTTACTTAGTGGCTCAGGTTTGCTATGTTAAAGTAACCATCCATAATGTAAGATTGACCTTTTTTGGATTAATTTTATAAATCTTTTTTTTCTTACTTGTTTTTATGCATACGGTACTTAATGAAATTATATTAAGGTGCAATTTGTCTTACAGGGTCACATGACGAACAGCCACCTGTCAGGCGGAGAATTCCTGAAAGCTTCTCCAGGCCTTCAGGCAGAACTGAAAGAGGCATTGTTTTTTTTTTTTTTGGTCATATATATAATACTTTTTTTGGGGGGGTTAAAGTTATGGATCTGTTAATTCATTAAGGTGTCTTTTCTTACCATAATTAATTTTACATAATTATTTTTCACACTTGTTTTTAATGTCTATATAGTAGTGTCTCCAGTCCCACAAAGAGGACACAGTTCCAGCCCAGCCCAGTCTCAGAGGACACCCCAATGTACGTGAGAAACTTGCAGTACCATTTACATATTTTATACACATTATACATTAGGGGACTGGTCTAGCCACTAGGTATTACCCTGTGAAGTGGAAATTTAAATGGCAGCCTTATTACTTCACTTTAAAAAGATTTAGACCAGGTGTAGACCTGATTGCTTTCCAGCTATTCCTGACCTTGCAACTTCTGATTGACGGAACACACCTGATCAATTATTAATCAGCATTAAGTGGGGCAGGTATAGTTGGAAAGCAAGCAGGTGTGTGGCACTCAACGTCCAGGGTAGGATACATTGGATTTAGTTATTGTTAATGATAATAGGGCTACAATACTTGTCTAGGTTGAATTCTACTAATTCTAATTATTCTAATTCTGACTCTAATAAGTCTAAATGTTTGTTACATCCACAATGTAGTTCTCAAATAATACAACATAGGTTGCTGTGTTTTCTTTCTTTATTTGATTTTTGTCTGTATGTGTGGTGGAACAATAATAATTTTGTCTTGCTTCTTGACAGCTGCACCCCGGAGAGAGCAGAAGTGAGGGTACATATGTTAATGGTCAGCCATGAGCTTGTCCTATCAAAATTTGGTTTTACAATTTTTATATTTTTAGTTTTTTATTTAATTTTAAATTTTTAAATAGGTGGCACCAGACCCTCAAGTACTGCTTACCCCATGTCAACAGCAAGTATGTAATATTATATGTGGTGTGTTTAAAAGACTAGTTGGTAAAATAAAATGCATATTAAAGCTAAGTCTGTACTGTAAGCATTCAAAGTTTGCTGCCAATGTTTGTCAAAGAAACAAGAATGCTAAATGATTTATAATTAAAGTAGTAATTTGTAGAGGTTTGTGAACATATGAATGTACTTTTTTCTTCCAGGATTCCAACGTAAGGTTTTTGCGATGTTGTTTGACCTGAAAGAGGAACTTCGAAGAGTAGCTGCCATTGTGGACCCCGGCAATTCCTCGTCATCTATAAAGAGATTGGATTCAGAGCGGGACCTGAGATCCTTTGAAGAGTCCATCAAAGACGAGGAAAAGAAGTCGATCTGCGTAAGTTTTAAATGTGACAAAAGGAATGTGTTTGAGTATATTTGCCCTTTGTAAGATATATTACAGCTTGTGGTGTCACATTTAGGTTCAGCAACTGTCCAGAGTCGGTGGATCTTCTGTGAGGGATTGTGTAAATAAAGTAATGAACAGGTATGTATTGATGCATAATTCAGAAATGAAATATATATTTACATTTATGGCCTTTGGTTTATATATTTTTTTATTCAGGAAGGTTTTAGATGTCTGTACTGACTGCCAGCCAGACTGAAAACCAAAAGATCTAAAGAATTTCAGTGTAAGCCATTAATGACTAATTAGTTGACACAAAAATGTGGATATGGATAAGGGCATGGTTCAGGGCACTTGTTACATGACAGATGAGTGGTTGTGAAAGTGTATGATTTAACATATCAGTAGTGACACAATGTACATGACTGATAATTGTAATATTGACTTTGCATGGAAATTTTCCTGAAGGTTAAGTAATCCTGAGTAATTTCTTTCACAGAATCATGTCGAATGCCTTAATGGGCAACATTCAACATGAGGGGTCGTGGCCAACTTCAGAAGAAGCCATTTAGAGCTACAACCTTGTACAGTATAATTCAAGGTATTTTTGGCCTTATGACATGTGGAAAATCTATTGTTCCTTGTCGTCTCTTATTCATGGAATTTTTATTGGTATCCCTCATCTAGTGAAGGAATATCATCTAAAAGACCACAGAAATATTCTGTTCACAGTTACACACTAAAATGCATCTTGGAACAAGATTGTATGAATGTAGTTGTAGGATAATGAAGACTTTTTACAAGATAAGTGCATGTCATTTACTTACAATCTAGCCTTTTTTTTTTGTTTGTTTGTTTTTTGTAATATTCACTTTCCTCAGACGCGGTAAAAAGATGGAGCCCAAATGCTACTGACTCGGAGATTTAGGTGGCAATGGCAGAACATCTTGAACATGCTCCAGGAAGAGCTGGGGGTGGCGGGTATAAAAAATGAAGTCAGCAATAAACAGCTGACTTCCAAAATTTGAATGTTCTTGTTGGTTTTTTGTTCTTGTTTACCTTGTATTATAATTAATCCTGTTGTATTATATATTTATTTTGTAGTAGCTCTTTAATAAATGAAAGCCTTTGTTTGAAAATGTTATCATTTTATATTTTTCATATACACATTTATTACATATGTATTTATTACATAGATATTTCTTTGTATATTTATATGTATGTATTTTGTGTATATTATATTCTTTATATATATTAAAAAAAATCCTTATTTGTTGAATATTTTGCGTATTATGAACGTTGATTAAACGTTTTATAGACGTCCAGGTCTGACGGGACTGATTTTGGACGTTTTTTGAACCATCCATGTTCTGATGTGCATTTCACAACAAGGACTTTTATATGCATAAATACACAGCTAGTACATAAGATTTGCTGACATTACTCAGCAAATCATCTTAAAATTATCTAGCCGACGAAAATTTAGACGTCCAGAAATGACGCCGAAAAGACGTCAAATTCACGGCAAGTTGACGTCAAAAACGTCCGTTCAACTTTCATTTTGGAACTATTTTTCAACCATGACGGGACGTGTCGGAAGGACGTCATTTCAACGGTCATCAAACGTCCAAATGTTTTCTGGGTAGGTTCTACATTCAATCATAGCTATTAGGATATTTATTTAAATTCACTAATTTAGACAAATATTGTTTTAATGTAATTAAACAATATATATGTTGTTATAATATAAGCAATAAATACATATATTTACAATATATATATATACAATATATAAGCTAATAAATGTATTTCACGATCTGGGTAATTTTTAATACAAAACCATATTTACAGTATTACAAAAAAGAACAAAAAAATATAGTTGCAAGCAACGTGTGTGTGAGTGTAAACATTTGTAATATGGGTGTATGTATGTATGCGTGCATGTGTGTGATGTATGAGTGTGCAGCATGCCTGCGTGTGTGTGTGTATGTGTGTGTTTGTGCACGCATTAGTGTGTAAGGGTTAGTGTGTGTGAGAGTGAGGGAGAGAGGTGTGTGAAGTGTAGATGTGTCAGTCTGTGTGTGATGAGTAAATGTGCTTGTGTTTGTTTGTGTGTATGGTTTGAGTCTGTGTATTAACATTAGTGATATGTGTGTTAGTGTGTGAGATGTGTTTGTGTGTTAAAACAGGGCTGATGTCAATTTGGGCCCTAAATATTTGTTGAGTGCATTAGTGTGTGTGTGTGTGTGTGTGTGTGTGTGTGTGTGTGTGATGTCACAGAAGGTGTCATTGAATATAATGTCACTCAATATAATGCCACACAGAAAGTAAAATCATTTTTCGGTGTAAGTTTAAAACATTATCACGACTGACCCGTTTGAGATATCAAAAATCCCTCCGCAATTTTGCATCCTCAATGTCTTTAGATCTCTTTGGCCCAGTTTGGTAGCGATTGTATAATTTCCCTAGGAGGAGTATATCAAAATCCATTGGGTGTGTTTTTGCGAACGACCCAAAATAACCGGCCTCCTGTTGAGTTTAGCCCAGGACATGCAGCGCGAAAGTTGTTCGGCTCGATGAGCTCTAAATGTGTGCTGAGTTTCGTGTGCCTAGGTGAAAGTGTGTATGAGCTAGGCAGCAAAATCTCATGTGGGGGCCCCTTAGGGCCCCGGGCCACGAGACTCTCAGGCATCCTGATGGCAGCAGATTCCAACCTGTCTGCCACGTTTCATGAGTTTTTGAGCATGTTAAGACCCCCGAAAAGTCCAAAAGTGTGGAAAAAAATAATAATCCTAAGGAAAACAAGAGGGCCCTTCACACACTATGACGACCTAGGGCTGATGTCATAGTGCTTGGGCCCTAACAAGAGGGCCCTTCACACACTATTACGACATAGGGCTGATGTCATAGTGCTTGGGCCCTAAAAAACAGGAGATTTCTATCTCTCTAAATCACACTAGAATAAAAAGGAGCTAGGATCCCAGGGGGCTTGGACAAGGTGGGATCTTCCCAAGATAAAGTTGACATGGGCTGACCTATGGAGGCTCGAACCATACCGGATCTCATTCTTGCTTAGGGCTGTCTATGACACCTTTCCACCCCCTGTGAATTTGCACAGATGGGGATAAGGGACAACCCAACATGCAAGCTCTATGGGCAAAAGGGAACAATGGCACACATTTTGACAGGATACAAAACTGTGCTGGCCCAGGGCAGATACAGATGGCGCCATGACAAAATTGACTGTGCTAGCTGACATCCTAGAGCAGGAGAGGACCAGGAAATATCAACATAAGAGCAAGTCGCCACCAGGAATAATATTCGTCAAGGAGGGGCCCAATAAAACCAGGGCAAATCCGTTGCAATCTGCTAAAGCATGGGAACTTAGGGTAGACATGAAAAATAGGCTGCAGTTCCCAGACATTGTCCCACCAACCGGAGAGTGTTATGGTTAAAGGTAGAAACACTTTGGGATTGTTGATAACCATCTGATGAAACAACCTTCTGGCTTAATGCTCCAGTCATTGCAGGATGACTGAAGGAGAAACATCCAAGGATGTATGCCATTACTAATGATTTATGTGCATAACTGTATGGTAGTTAATGCCACATGCACTGTGCAATGTTTTATATATACAGTTAAGTTTTCCAATTAAAATAGTTAAACAACATGATTGAAGTAGACTATAGGTTCATACAGTATGTAATAAGGGCTTCATTTTTGCTAGAGGAAACAGCTGGTGTGATGAGAAATGAACACAGTGAAAACTTACAGTAAACTAAAAATTAATTCCTCAGGACATTTTGTAAACTGTATTTATGAAAAAGGACTGCACTGATGCAGATACACACATGGACAAAATTGTTGGTACCCTTCGGTCAATGAAAGAAAAACTCACAATGGTCACATAAATAACTTTAATCTGACAAAAGAAAAAAAAAATTATAAAAAAAATCTATGAATGTTAACCAATGAAAGTCAGACATTGATTTTCAACCATGCTTCAACAGAATTATTAAAAAAAAAAAAACTCATGGAACAGGCCTGGACAAAAATGATGGTACCCCTAGAAAATACTGAAAATAATGTGACCAAAGGGACATGTTAATTCAAGGTGTCCACTAATTAGCATCACAGGTGTCTACAATCTTGTAATCAGTCAGTGGGCCTATATATAGGGCTCCAGGTAGTCACTGTGTTGTTTGGTGACATGGTATGTACCACACTCAACATACACCAGAGGAAGCGAAGGAAAGAGTTGTCTCAGGAGATTCAAAAGGAAATTATAGACAAGCATGTTAAAGGTAAAGGCTATAAGACCATTTCCAAGCAGCTAGATGTTCCTGTGACTACAGTTGCACATATTATTCAGAAGTTTAAGATCCATGGGATTGTAGCCAACCTCCCTGGACGTGGCTGCACGAGGAAAATTCATGACAAATCAAAGAGACAGATAATCCCAATGGTAACAAAAGAGCCCAGAAAGACTTCTAAAGAGATCCAAGGTGAACTTCATGCTCAAGGAACATCAGTGTCAGATCGCACCATCCGTCGTTGTTTGAGCCAAAGTGGACTACATGGGAGACGACCAAGGAGGACACCATTGTTGAAAACAAATCATAAAAAAGCCAGACTGGAATATGCCAAACTACATGCTGACAAGCCACAAAGCTTCTGGGAGAATGTCCTATGGACAGATGAGACAAAAATGGAACTTTTTGCCAAGGCACATCAGCTCTATGTTCACAGATGGAAAAATGAAGCATATCAAGAAAAGAACACTGTCCCTACTGTGAAACATGGAGGAGGCTCTGTTATGTTCTGGGGCTGCTTTGCTGCATCTGGCACAGGGTGTCTTGAATCTGTGAAGAGTACAATGAAATCTCAAGACTATCAAGGGATTCTAGAGAGAAATGTGCTGGCCAGTGTCAGAAAGTTGGGTCTCAGTCGCAGGTCATGGGTCTTGCAACAGGACAATGACCCAAAACACACAGCTAAACACACCCAAGAATGGCTAAGAGGAAAACATTGGACTATTCTAAAGTGACCTTCTATGAGCCCTGACCTCAATCCTATTGAGCATCTTTGGAAGGAGCTGAAACATGCTGTCTGGAAAAGGCACCCTTCAAACCGGAAACAACTGGAGCAGCTTGCTCATGAGGAGTGGGCCAAAATACCTGCAGAGAGGTGCAGAAGTCTCACTGACAGTTACAGGAATCGTTTGATTGCAGTGATTGCCTCAAAAGGTTGTGCAACAAACTATTAAGTTAGGGGTACCATCATTTTTGTCCAGGCCTGTTCCATGAGTTATTTTTTTTTAAAAATAATTCCGTTGAAGCATGGTTGAAAAGCAATGTCTGACTTTCATTGGTTAACATTCATAGAATTCTTATTTATTATTACTTTTGTCAGATTAAAGTTATTTCTGTGACCATTGTGAGTTTTTCTTTCATTGACCGAAGGGTACCAACAATTTTGTCCATGTGTGTATAACAATTTATCGAAAAACACAGACCTTGGCTCGATCCTTGCTCCGTGATGCCGCAGTCCGTGGATTGAAGACAAGGCTGAAAGACAGGAAGGAGCTGAAGTTTGCCTTCATTTTCATATCAAATTTAAATTATGCGCAGTATGGTGAGCCGGACCACGAGATGTTTTTAAATGATAAGAGACTTTACAAAGGACTTTAGAGGGGGTTAATGAAATAGGAGGTTGTGAGAGTGCTTATGATACACACTGGAAAACCTTTCTGTTTGGAGATAGCGTGGGATTATCAATTAGGGAACTTAAATGAAACAAAAGAAAACTGAAAACACAAAATAAGCAGAGGTCCGCAGTCTATGCAAGAATGGACAGGGCTCTGGAAACTAAAACAAGAACTATATTTAGAATGATTTATTTAGAGGAGAGGGAGAGTTTGTGCTTTGTGCACTTTAACTTAATCTGAGCGTGCACGCTGAACTGATGCGTGCTGCTCTCTCTTTCTCTCTCTCTCTCTTATGCTTTCACCGGCACCTTAGGGAGGCATAGGCTGGGCCTCTGTCTCTTCACTTTATGTGCGCTTGTCTTTTTCTTTTCTTTTCTTTTCTTTTCTTTTCTTTTCTTTTCTTTTCTATCTTTCGTTCTTTCATTCTTGGTCTTGGCCCAGATACCTTACCGGTGCTACCTAAAAGATCGCACGAAGTGCCGAGGTATCAGGACCCTTAAATAAACATGCCTTTAGGTGTGGCTCGTTCAAGGCAGATCTGTGTTCCTATGAATATTAAAAGTGCTACATGATTAAACTCAATGCAAATATTATAACGTCACTGTAAATATTCACATGTATTTCCTTCTTAATAATATGTCGCTGCCCACACACACACTTTAAAGCTCCAGGTGGTGTGTAATTTTGCTGCAGTGTAAATGCATTTGATTCCTGATCTGTAAAGATCTATAATGACTGTTCCAATTATTATCAGTTCTTTTGTGTGTGATTGATGTCTTCACGCAGCTGTAAACGTGTGTTAGGTACGAGTAGCTGTACTTCAAAATAATATTACTCAAGTAGAAGTAAAAAGTAGTTATCCAAAATATTACTCAAGTAAGAGTAAAAAAGTATTTGGTGAAAAGATACTAAAGTACTGAGTAACTGTTCCATCATAATGTCCAATTCATTTTTTTTTTTTTTTAGAAATTACGGAAGCAGTCAGAGAAAATGATAAAATAATGTACAAATTGCAATATTTCCAAATAATAAAATAAATGTAATAAAATAAATGAATAAAACTAAATATCTTTATAAAATAGAAAATTAAGGAATAAGAAACACAAATGTCCTAATCTCCCTATTTTCACAATCTAAAGCTTTTGAAATTAATCCCTACTGTAGGTAACATATGTATGTTTGAACAGTGTAGACTATTTCCTGTGTAAGATATATTGTATATTCCGTTGCCCTGAATGTTAATATGTTAAGATTGCAACATGATTGCTTCACTGTCTACCATTGCTGAAGACAAACCCCCTTGCCACCCCCCTCCCCCTTATGTGTGGTCTTTTGACTCCATGCGGTTATTATTATTGCGGCTGATTGGTAAAACGGAGTCATGTGATTATTGTTGCTACATCTGATTGGTGAAACACAGATCCACAGGCTGTATTTCTCTGGCAAACACAAAGCATATCTAAAGTGTAGAATAAATGGTTAGAAAAGTAACGAGTCGAGTGTAGCAGAATAATCCATAGATTGCGAGTCCGATTCCCGGGTGGTGCTGTAACCTCTTGCAGCTGGAGGTCTAAAGAGAGCTGATTGGCTGAGCTCTCTCAGAGGGGAGGAATGAGAGGTAGTTAGTGCTCCCACATTAATCACGGCTCTACAGACAATCAGGGGCGTCTGTGAGCTTGTGCAAGTGGATTACGCCGAGCAGCAGTTCGAAAAGATGTGGTTGGCTGGCGTCACGTGATTCGAGGGAAACACGTGATAGTCTTTGGCCCTCCTGACTGAGTGGTAGTAGTAGCCTTAATGTGGGAGCCCCCTAGTGGCGGTGAGGAATTGGACAAGACTAAATTAGGGAGAAAATGGGGGAATTTTTTTTTTTTTAAGTCAACGTGATCTGAACACTTATAGTGCTTTCCAAACTCACTGCACATACTGTACATTTTTGAAGACAATAATAAAATGATTTTATATACAACTACATTTTTTTCTTTAGTCATTTCAACAGTCTTGTAGTCATGTGAAACATCCCCAAAACCACAAGTCTTAGCATGCACAGCAAGTGTCCATTTTTATTGTTTGACTGTTTTACAACCACAGATCTCACACCCTATATGTTTGCATGACTATGCATTTAAACTGTGAAAACTGACACACATCTGTGTTTCATTTCCTTCTGACCACTGCCTGCTTTCGTATGCTATTTTTTGTCTGCTCAATATGCAAGATAAAAATCTTGATGTTCCTAGTTATTCTGTTAAAATGACGTGTGAATGCTGATTGCTGTCCAATAGTTCACACTACTGATAATCATATACACCGATACAAAAAAGTTTTATTTTTGACAGAAAACATTTAGATTCTCCTAATCAGGACTGTTAAGATGGGTTCATTAGTTACATGTGTTTGATTAGTTTGATAAAAAGAGGTCAGTGTAAGAAACTGCGCAAAACTCTTTTCCCCTTTAACACATTAGAGTGAGAGCAGAGCACTGCAGACTAAAGGAATAATCTGAATAAAAGGCTTTGATTAAGGCAGAAATTAAAAATCTCTGTTGGTTACTGAATAAATGAATCATTTGTTCATTCATCTCGAGTAAAGACTTTAACCTGCATCAAACTCAGACACTGAATCTGTGAGACGCACATCCTGCTCAACTGTCATGAGGATGCAACCATCAGAAATAATTACTATTGCTACATATACAAGTAGAATATAACTTTATTATAGAATACTTAGTAAAATAGTAAATTATATGAAAACACACTAAAACATTATAATGTTGTCATGGGTTTGACACACGGGTGGCACCACAACCATGGGCACGAACATGAGGTCTTACGGGAAAATGATAAGTTTATTTAGAAAAATTGGGGAAGGAAAGAATTAAAGGAGGGAGGAAGGGAAAAAGCTGTCAATGGCCGACCGGCCCCTCTCAGCTCTCTCTGGGTGTGGCCATAGGTGGGAGTCCATCCTGACATCCATCACCTGGGAGGCTTTCCTGGCCTTTTCTATTTCTATGGCGGGGTCGTGAAGGCGGGCTTTAAGCGGGAGGGACGGTGACGGGGGAGCTCGAGCAGTTCTTTTCCACGTTTTCCTCAACATACTTCAAAGTCTCTGGGGAGCGTAACATAGGGGGGCGCCTATGTAGGGAGCCTGCGGAGTGAGTGAGGAGCGGCACAGATTGAGATGCACACCCATCACAGGTGCACACTGTGACACTGCCCATCCCTCAGCTCCGAGCTCACCATCGCTGCTGGCACTGCCTGTCCATGAGTAAGACCTCAGTCTCATTAGGTACTCAACCCAAGGTCCGTGGCAGGTGCCCCTATGCCTGCATTCTCCACCGATTGAGACATATGCCCATCACAGCGGCACACCGTGACAAATGTATTAAAAGTAAACACTGTATATCTTAAAATTATATATTTGGTTGTGGTTAACTTGCCAGTTTGTTCAAATGAACATCATAATCTTTAGTTTACATAAAGAAAGATAGCCTTTCACTGAAATGTAATCTGGAATGTGTGTGTGTGTCTGTGTCTGTGTGTGACTATCCAGAGTTTTGTAACAGGAGACCTGCCAAACAGAAATCTTATGAATATGAATATATGTTTTAGTAAGTTAGTTAATTAATTAGTTAGTTAGTTAGTTAGTTTGCTGTAGGTCGTTTTTTTTCAAAGCATTGTAATCTGCATAAATGTCCACACCCCCTACACACAGAAATAAAGCTGCAGTAGTTTTATCCAGCAGACCGTTTCCTCTTTGTCTCTCGTCTGATACACAATGGTCCAGTTTAAAACTCTGCTTGTGTTTCTCTGTGCCATGAGTAAGTGTTAATGATCTTAATGAATGTTTTAATACAATTTGTATATTAATAGCATTTGTATATCTGATTCATTACATTATTCTGGAATTTATTTAAAAGACTGTAATTATTTAAAAGACGGTAAACTTTAAAAAGGTTTGTGTGTGTTTGTGTGATGCAGGTTTACTCTCAGAGACTCTGTGCTCTTCGTTAGAAGCTGGAGATAATGTAACTATTTGGTGTGAATTTGACGAAAGTCTTGCAAATACCATCTTCTGGTTTAAACACACGAGTGATTCAGTTCCACTTCTTATTGGGTGTAAAAAGTTTAGGGCATCAGGTCCATCAGAAACATGTAAATCCTTCACTGAAAATGAACGAATAGTGATGAATGTTTATAAGAAGAACACGTCTCTCACCATCACTGCAGTAAATGTCTCTGATTCAGGACTCTATTACTGCGGGTACGGTGAGGAAAGGATCTCTCCTAAACTTAGCAACTCGACCTCTTTACATGTGAAAGGTAAATTTATACAGAGTGAAGACTTTCAGTTAAAGGTAATTGAGATAAATGAAGTTGTAACATTAATGTTTCTTATTTCAGACAACAATAAACAAAATTCTGTGGACAAAGTGTCAGGTACAGGTACATAGTTTTTGTTCTTCCATTTCTTGTTCCATTTTAATTAAAATACAATGCAGATTTAAATCAGGTTGTATAATATAAATTCTTTTTAGGCACAAATGATTGCGAGAACAAAACAACAGGTACATTGTTTTTGTTTTTCCAAAGACTTCTGTACTTCTGTAGATAAAAATATAATGCAGTTTAAAGCACGCTGTAAAATAAGCATTTCTTCTTTTAGGCACAAATATAAACCTTTTTGAGAACAAAACAACAGGTACATTGTTTTTGTTTTTCCAAAGACTTCTGTACTTCTGTAGATAAAAATATAATGCAGTTTAAAGCACGCTGTAAAATAAGCATTTCTTCTTTTAGGCACAAATATAAACCTTTTTGAGAACAAAACAACAGGTAAAGGTTTTTGTTCTTCCAAAGACCTTTGTACATTTTCAGATTAAAATGTAATGTAGATTTATTGCAGGTTGTAAAATTAATCTCTCTCTTTTTAAGACACAAATTTAACATTTTCCTGGGACAATTCAACAAATATAATGTTTTTCTTCTCACACAGACTTCTGTAGATGTTTAAATTATGTTATGGTGAGGTTTAATGATCTAAATGTTTTCTTTAATGTTTCTCTCCAAGTCTGCATCTCTCCTCCTGTGTTCTTCTTGCTGATTGTGGTGTTTGGTGCATTGACTGTGCTTCTTCTCCTTGTCCTGATCTTCATCATATTGAAGCACAGAAAAACTCACACAGGTCAATTATTATTCCATAATAATAATAATAATAATAATAATAATAATAATAATAATATATTATTATTATCATTATTATAATATAATATAATATAATATAATATAATATAATATAATATAATATAATATAATATATATATAATATAATATAATAATTGTGTTGTTTTAGGTGCTAAAGCAGAAGATGAGGTAAATATGAGACTAATTTCACACACTGAACTTCAAAATAATTAACACTAATTTACTCTAACATAAACCATAACATTTTTAATGATGAAGAGTTTTTAGCCTCTCAAATATGTTACTAATTATTTTTATTTGAAGACAAATGACAAATGTCAAATAATAAGTTATTTGATACAGGGACTTTTAGTGTGTTGGGTACATTTCTAAAATATTAATAAAGAAATCTAATAATAATGTATACACACAGTATATATCTTCAAATATACATTTTAAAACAGAGGTACACTTCGTGTTATTTTCTTTGTAAAAAACAAAAAAAAAACATGAAGGGTAGCATTAACATATTTCATATAAACATATTTTAATCAATGAAAGCCTGATGGTTTGCTGGTGTGTCAGATCTGAGTGAAAACAAAAAGCTCCTTTACTTTGTGATTAAGTTCATTATATGGTGAAGGCTTTAGCAAAAGAGGATTTAAATTTTAGTCATTTATAAGGAAAATTAAATATAATGGAAATATTTAATCATGCAGCCATTAAGCCATTAGCCATTAAGCAAAACAAAAACATTGTAGTTTGCTAAAGAAATATAGTTCATATAATTCACTTAATAGACTTGGTTATGTTAAGCTTACCTGATTTATTTTTATTTATACCAATATTTAATTATCTCTGCGTATCCTATTTGTTCTTGCAGGTCGCAGACTCGGACTCAGTGCATTATGCTGCAATACATTTCACTAAGAAGAAAAGCAAGAGAACCAAACAAAATGAAGAAAAGGTGGATCCATTTGTTTTATATTCTTCGGTTGGACAGAATAATGTGTGTACATAATGTTATATATTATTTATTGTTCATGAAATATGAAATAGATTCTTCTGATTGTAAATGCGTGGAAGAATTATATCATTTGTAACATCGCAGATATAGAATTTAATGATATGTATGCACAAAATATATATGTTATAAAAATGTAATCTAATCTAATATTATCTAATATAATAAGGTGGTTTATTGGTTAGCACTGTCACCTGCAGGTTTAGGGTTTAAATGTCACCTCCTGCCTGTGTGTGTAAATTTTCATGTTGTCACTATGCTTGGTGGGTTTCATCCAGGTACAAAGACATGTGCTGCCAGCTAAATGGCATTTCCAAATTGGCCATAATGTATAATTGGGTGTGTGACTGTGTTCTTGTACCTTGCATTGAGTTGGCACCCCATACAGGGTGTCCCATGTTCCCCCAAAAACCTACATACGATAAACGGGACATATTATAAACAAATAAATAATATAAAGTAGTAACATATATAAGAATGTAATCTATAAAATATATATTCAGACCAATGTATGTCTTTTTTTTTCTTCTTTCTAAGAAAATAACAGTTTTGTAGAGTGTCTGTCAATAAAAAACAGCTCTATGTACTAAACATACTGTATATACTATGTTGCAAAAATATATCCCCTGGTCTCTAAGGCTGGGGACACACTACACAACTTTCACAATCCTGAAAGATTCTGAAAAGACTGGGAGGATACACTAACTAACTGGCTTCCACAGATATTTTATACATTTTTTAATGAACAGTGGCTCATACACTTAAAAACTGCACTGGATGAGGGATAATACACTACATGACTTGTCACTCTGACTGAGGCCAACAGAACACACCAATCCCTCACAGCAACTCAAGAGCAAGAGTACACTTTCAAGAACAACTTGTTTTAATGTTTTAATATAAAATATACATTTTAATAATATTTCATTGATATTTAATATTAATATTCATCACTTTTACTTTTAATAATTCCTGAATCTTGTTCATGATCCAGCCGCATCTATGTTCACTGGGTGGTGACAATACACATTCCTGATAAAGGTGCAGTGTATACTATATGACGTCATCCAGAATCAGTTAAAAAAATTATAACATTTGATATGCTGTGACTCATGTTAGGAGTCTGTTCTCAGTCTGTCCCCTCACACACTTGCCAATTTGGGACCGTACCCCTTACGCACTTAATATGCACTATGCTAAATTGGCATGGCCAACAATTTTGAACCCTATGAAAAAAAATCCTGTTTGAAGGCTTCAGCCTTAAAATCCCACCAATAGTACGTCTGCACAGTCATTTCCAGTAATTGTTATTTACAGACACCAAGGGCCATAGTCTGAATTTCTTGAATTTGTGTATTTAATCTCAAACCTGATCTTTACACAAAGCAGTAATTGTTGGAGATTTTAATAATCATTTTGAGAATCTGGAAGTGTCACACCTGTGCTGCCGCAGTCCTGGAGAATAAGATCTGGTTCGCCAGATTATTAAGCCGGCGCTTTGTCTCCCCCTAGTGTGTCTATGTGTGTACATGTTTTCACTTTAGCACTAAATTAAGTTCACCTGTGTCACCTGTTTCCCCCAAATTCCTCAGATCCCAATTCAACTGAGCACCCATGGGATATACCAGACAAACAGGTCTAATTCATGGAGGCCACAAACCACAGCACCGAAGAATCTGCCCCTAATGTCCTGGTGCCAGACACCACAGCACACCTACAGATGTTTTGAGGTTTGGCATGAGGGGACAGAGCTGCCCTGGTGACACAAGCAGGAGAATAAAAAACAGGGGGGAAAAAAATTTTGCTAAACAAAATCTATAAAATACCTAAAACATATTCTAATTTAAATGACGTGCAAAAACATTACATTTGCAGAAATTAACATTTTTATTTTGGAAAATCAAATAACAACAACCTAAGGAACTATAACAGTATAGTATAAATATACTTCTAAATACAATTAAAAAAATTAAGCTTCTCATAACAGTATCTCGTGATACAATGTTGTGGCCACAACTTAATAACATGTAGGAACAACATAGTGGAACACGTGGTGACTAGATACAATGTTGTGGCCACAACTTAATAACACGTGGCCACAAGATGTCGTCCACACAACTTAACAAGGCGAGGGACTCCATAGTGTTACCTATGTGTGCCAGTGAATAAATAAAGATAATCATTCATTTATACTAAAGGATATTTATCTATATGACAGATACTGTGTCCATGAAATTATTGAAAAGTTTTTGCATTGTCTTGACATTATACTGTATAACATACATTTTTATGCAAGATGCTCTACGTCATTTAAAGTGATGTTAGTGGTTCATCTTCACCAGTGGTGCGTGGAAAAAGTGACTTGTTACAGTAATATACATGTATTGCTTTTGTTTATAATTAAATATAAACAAAATTATAAACGCTTTACTTTTCAAAAAGTGCAGTAATGCAATGGTGCATAAAGATATGGTTGTGCAGTTCATGTTAAGTGGTCTAGTGGTAATTGAATTGTGTTCTTACATGGAGATCCAATTTCCAGATAATGCAATATCAATTTTCATGTGGTTATTTTTGTGAGTAAATCTCAATATAGCAATTGACAAACTATAATTAGATACTATCTAATAACAGAAAAGTAGTACAGTAAGTGATAATATATTACTTTCACTGCAAAGTAACTAATAATAGTAACATTACTTCCATTAGTACAGAACCTAGCAGAACACTTGTCTTCACTGGAACTACAGCAGAGCTGCAGTGGATCATGTTCATTAGGACAGTGAACAGTGGAGTATGTCTGTAGTCAATAATATCAATAATCTAGAGTGAACAGATGCCTAAAGAAAAGAACAAAACTGCCTACAGTAGAATACATTAGATTCACTATACTGCTGTTTACTTTATGTTTATGCCATATTTAAAATTATATTCTGCTAAGGGGCAAGTTTATTACAACATACTATTTTAGTCATTAACTTATAGACTTAAAAGAACACTCTTGTTTTTCTCCATTTTATCTGATAAACTGTTACCTTCAAGCAGTTAAATATTATTATTGAACTCAGATTAGCTAACCCTGATTTGATTTATTTTGCAAATGTTTATAGGCTACACATGAAATGGATCGACAGGAGAACCCCTTCCTGCAGTTTTTGTTGTCTGTGGAATTCACCACGAAATCATAAACACACTAAAAAAGACAAGATATATATTTTTTCCAAAACGTGATGTGTTCTGTAGGAGAAATCTGTATTGCATTAGGTCATATACAGTATATGACGTATGACATATATGCATAACAAATTCATGGCAAATTAATTTTACCAGAATCAAAATAGCCCAGTTTTACAAAACTTACATTATTAGTAGTATTTGGATTTTCTGTATGCTTTGTTGAATTCTGCAGAAGTCTCAGTGACAGTTACAGGAATCGTTTGATTGCAGTGATTGCCTCAAAAGGTTGTGCAACAAACCATTAAGTTAGGGGTACCATCATTTTTGTCCAGGCCTGTTCCATGAGTTCTTTTTTTTTTTATAATTCCGTTGAAGCATCGTTGAAAAGCAATGTCTGACTTTCATTGGTTAACATTCATAGAATTCTTATTTATTATTACTTTTGTCAGATTAAAGTTATTTCTGTGACCATTGTGAGTTTTTCTTTCATTGATTGAAGGGTAGCAACAATTTTGTCCACGTGTGTATATATATATATATATACACATGTACAGTACAGAGCAAAAGTTTGGACACACCTTCTCATTCATCGAGTTTTCTTTCTTGTGTTCTTTCTTGTGTTCTTTAGCCCAAACAAGTCTCTTCTGCTTGTTGTCTGTCCTTAGCAGGTTTCCTAGCAGATATTCTAGCATGAAGGCCTGATTCACACAGTCTTCTCTTAACAGTTGTTCTAGAGACGTGTCTGCTGCTAGAACTCTGTGTGGCATTGACCTGCTCTCTGATCTGAGCTGCTGTTAACCTGCGATTTCTGAGGCTGGTGACTCGGAAGAACTTTTTCCCAATTTGTCGGACTGACTGACCTTCATTTCTTAAAGTAATGATGACCACTCATTTTTCTTTACTTAGCTGCTTTTGTCTTGCCATAATACATATTCAAACTCTTTGAATGAGAATGTGTGTCCAAACTTTTGGTTTGTACTGTATATATCAAAGGAAATTATATAAAGGAAGCATTGCAAATTTTAAGCAAATTTTATTTATTATATCATGAATAAATATTCCAGTATCTACTTTTTAATGAATTAAGCATTAGTACATACCAGTTTTCTTTTTCCATTGTGATAAGTTTTATCACAATGGAAAAAGTATATAAGTAGATAAGTAGATAAGTTTTAATGACTTATCTAATTGTTCATATATCACATTGTTAGACTACAGTATGTCGACTAAAATTAAAATCGGACAGCTCAGTCGCTCAATTACTTATTTACATGTCAAATTTTACAAATTTCACCAATTTCTGAACAATTTACAATAAAGTAAATTAACAGTTTACACAAAAACCAAAACTACCAAAAGAAAAGGAGTATAGAAAAAGCAAATAAGTTTATTGAAGACAAATGTAGATGGACAGCTCTGAACCGGTCAGAAAGACACCCCACAAAACTTCTTGAAAATTCTAACTTCTGTAATTTTACATGGGTTTATATATCTGACAAGTACCACATCAACCCTCCTTGTTTCTTTGTTCAGTTCAATTTTTATTTAATATTCAATAGATACATATTAATTTGTTCAGCCTAGTGGTGTGGTGACTCACAATTCCATACTTTTTTCTCTCTTATCTCATCATTTATTTATTATTTATCCATGTCTGGGATGGTTTTATTGGGCCTTCGAAGAAAGTTTGGTTTGTTCCTTTTTTCCTAACCAGAATATCAACCACTAATGCTGATGGCTTAATTTTTTTCATCTGAGAAAGTTTTTGAAAAAAATCTTCCCTTTCAAGATATGTAAATATTTTATTCTTATTTTTCTATCAGGTCTCAATTGTCCTCAACTGTCCTTAGTATGCTTAAAGTTATTAAAACCATTTATTGATCAATTTTGATTGATTATACATTTGTTATATATTTATGATCCCTTTCATGATTTAAATATTATATGTCATATAGTGATTAATTATTGGACTTACCTACGGCTATAATCAAGGATTAATTTTATCAGAACTTAATTACATTATTGATGATTTAAAGATTGAACATTAAATATGACTCATAATATAGATAATATATAATTTTATTCTTAAATCACAAATTTAATGGGCTTGAAGCGAGACGGCGTAGTTGGGACACATGGAAGGTCGGGTTGATTCACAGCATGGTTGAGGGGAGCAAGAGCTTGACGGCGCAGGGGTTGACAATCTTGGTAATCGTAACAAGGCCTACATAGCGTGAGGAAAGTTTGTGGGAGACAGTCATAAGAGGACGATCCCTGGTAAAGAGCTTAACCCTTTGTCCTATTCTATATTTAGGGGCCTGAGAGCATCTACAGTCCGCTTGTTTTTTGTAGGCCCTGCTGAGTCGTAGCAGGGTCTTCCTGGCTTAGACTCAGGTCCTTCTATAATGGCGGACAAAAGCTTGGGTGGAAGGGACGCTGACCTCCTCCTCCTGAGATGGGAATAATGGTGGTTGGTACCCCATGCAACACTGGAAGGGGGACAGATCGGTAGAAGTCTGGGAGTTGTGGGCGTACTCAACCCAAGGTAGGAACTTGCTCCAGGAGGTAACATCCCGGGCGGACATGCATCTCAGGGCAATTTCGAGGGACTGGTTCTTCCTCTTAGTCTGGCCGTGGCCCCAATCAGCTTACAGAATGCCTTCCAAAACTGAGAGGTGAACTGTGGGCCCCGGTCTGAGACAATGTCCATAGGCAGGCCATGGAGCTTGAAAATGTTGTTGATCATTAGTTTGGTGGGAGTTTTGGTAGGCGAATAAAGTGGGCAGCTTTCGAGAACCAGTCCACCACGGTCTTGATGCAGGTGAGGCCGACAGAGGTGAGTAGCATAGTGACGAAGTCCAGGGCAATGTTGGACCAGGGGCAGTGAGGGATGGGCAGGAGTCTAAGGAGGCCAGCTGGGGGCGTGTTGATATGTTTGGACCTTATGCAAACGTTGCATGCTGAAACAAAGCTGCAGACGTCCTCCTTAAGGGTGGGTCACCAAAACCGCTGGGCTAGCGCCAGGGTGGCAAGAGAGTTTGGAGCTGTGGGCCCACTCCAAGACATGAGAATGCAGAGCGAGGGGAATGAGGAGGCGGTTAGGAGGCACGTTGCTTGGACTTGGCTCATGAGAAAGAGCTTGTTTGACTCTTGCTTGAGTTTCACAGGTGGCAGGGTCATGTGTGGTCATAAATCGTCTCGAGAGGGCGTCTGGCTTGGTGTTTTTTTACCCTGGTCGGTAGGAGAGGGTGAAATTTACTCTCGCGAAGAAGAGGGACCACTGGGCCTGGAGAGAGTTGAGCCTCTTGGTGCTCCGTAGATATTCAAGGTTGTTAAGTTTGCTGAAGGCCCTCTTAGATTCCAGATTCCATTAGAAATGGGTCTTGGTAGAGATGAGGGCTGTTAGAGGGGCAGCGATAGAGCTCGATGTAGCCTCGGATGAAACGACGATAAAAGTTAGTGAAGTCTATGAATCTCTGAAGTTCTTGCCATGAGGTGGGAGTTGGCCACCTAGTGACAGCTTGGAGCTTGGCGAGTTCCATCTCTATGCCTTTGGGGCTGATAACAAACCCGAGGAACATAGTAGATGTGGTGTGGAACTCGCATTTCTCTGCCTTGATGAACAGGTTGTTCTCTAGCAGACTCTGCAGCACCTGCCGAACATGGTGTTGGTGTTCTTCTGGATCCTGAGAGAAGATCAGGATGTCATCAAGATAGACAAAGACAGAACAATTGAGGAAGTCCCTGAGAACGTCATTAATTAGGGCCTGAAAAACTCCGCGGGCATTAGTAAGTTCACAGGGGACCACCAGATATTCATAATGTCCCATTGGGGTGTTGAAGGCTGTCTTCCATTCGTTCCCCTCCCAAATGCGGACGAGGTGATGGGGTACTGGTTCTTTATTGTGATGTAGTTAAGGCCCCTATAATCAATGCAGGGATGACGGGAACCATCTTTTTTGCCCACGAAGAAGAACCCAGCCCCCACCGGAGAAGAGGAAGGATGGATGATTCCTGCAGCGAGTGATTCTGAGATGTACTGGTCCATTTCTTGGCATTCTTTGGGTGACAGAATGTATAGATGGCCCTTGGGGGGAGTGGTGCCTGGGAGCAAGTCAATGGTGCAGTCGTATGGCTGGTGGGGGGGGGGGGGAGAGAAAAAGCATGTGATTTGCTGAAAACATCCTTGAGGTCGTGGTAATCTGGGGGAACACGGGTGAGGTCCGGTGGCTCCTCCGCCAACCGGGAAATCACAGGAGTGAGACGAACAAATCCAAAACAAGAGACAGAAGCCATAAATCAAGAGGAGAAGCGTGAGTTTGAAACCAGAAGATCAGACAGCGGGGCAACAAACAAAATCAAAAGGCAAGAATTGGGAAACAAGCAAAAAAACAAAGCGAGGTTGTAAGCGTGAAGGCAATGAAAGAAAACGTGAGAGAATCAAGGTATAACTACACAGAATAATCTGTGTAATCAGTGAAGGAGATGAGAAACAGGTGAGTAGATGGGGCGGAAACGGAGGCATGGGGAAGGATACATGAGGGGCTGGGGAAAACATGAGCACATGGGGAAAGTGACAGCGTGGGAAAAATAAACAAAAAAAACATGTGTCATGTCCGTGGGATGGACATGACACATGACACAAAACGTTGTGCTTTTGTAAAATAAAGAAAATAAACAGGGTGCGCTTACAGCCGTCTCAGTCTCCGCGAAAAAAACAATAATAATGTCGTTAAAATGAACTGAAACTCTGAATACTGGACACACAGACATGAGAAATGTATTTATAGAAAGCTTAAAGGGTCTACATTTAAATGATGCAAGTTACATTCTCAACAAACATTCTCAGTTTATGTAATCCGTGTGAAACCAAGGAGAGGCACAGAATTTCACAGAAAGAAGAACCCGTACTTACCAAAACTTACTATAATTTCTTCTGCTGAAAATAAGCTAGGATGAAGAGAACAGAAATGAACTCCCCTCTGTGCAATATCTAAGTAGAGTGTAACTGTAGCAGTCACAAAATGCCCCTCTCCCCCCCCTGTCTAACTCTGATTAGGAAAAGGTCACAGACACCAAACCTGCAGCACTTACCTGTGTTTATGTGGCTAAATTTATATGGAGCTGGGACAGGAAGGACATTTCATGGTAAGCAGCTGTGCCACGAAATGCCCCCCCTGTCATCCTCTGTTATACATGTGATTTTATACTCTCATGCTATCCTCTGTTAAATATATAATTTGGCATCACATCAACGCAAAAGGTCCAAATTCATCACTGAGCCAATCTGCTAACCAATTAAGGGGCGAGGTAGATGACATACCCAAAATGGAGCTTTTCTAATAGCTCTCTGTCACGAGCTATCGTAGGGTAAGCGCAGAAGCCTTAGCAGTTAGCCCGTGTAGCGTGGATGGTAAACCCAAACGCGGAAGCAACACGAGTAGGCAGGATAACCACGCAATTTATCTAAGAACTCTCTTACACGAAGAGCTAGGATCTACACAAATAAATCCGCGTTCTAGCAACACACACTCAATCAAAGAAGCAACTCAAATAGGTGAGTACTCACAGAATAGTCGGCGAAGCGTCAGACAAGGCATGGGCGAACTCAATGACTGAGCAATGTGAAGCGCCATTGGTGAAGTGATGAATGGTTTGAGCTGGGAGGTGTGAAATACCGGATGGATCCGGAGCGGATCAGGCAGCTGGAGCCGGTAGGTGACAGGATTGATACGGAGGGTGATGCGGTATGGACCGATGAACCTGGGTGATAGCTTTTTGGATTCCGTGTGAAGGTGAAGGTTTCTGGTTGAAAGCCATACTTTGTCACCTACATTGTACAATCGTCCCGGCGGGTGTCGACGGCGATGTTGAGTGGCGTAGCGGTTGTTAGCCTGTTGGATGGCGGCGTTTGCTTGCTTTCACAGCCATCGACACCGGCGAACCAACTGTTGGGCTGATGGCACCTCAACCTCCGGTTCTTGATGATCGAACATCGAAGGTTGGAAACCGTGGCATACCTCAAATGGACTGAGATTGGTGGCTGAAGAGACATGGAGATTGTGAGATAACTCAGCCCATAGGAGGTAGCGAGCCCAGGAGCGCTGGCGATCGGCAACAAAGCATCTCAGGTAGCGCTCCAGTTGTTGGTTGGTCTGCTCCGTCTGACCGTTTGTCTGGGGATGATAACCAGAGGATAGACTACAGGTGGAATTGATCAGACGGCAGAAGGTCTTCCAGAACCGTGCGGTGAACTGGGGCCCCCTGTCCGAGACGATGTCTATTGGGAACCCATGCAGTCGGACTACGTGTTCTAAAATCAGCTCTGCTGTTTTTTTGGCTGACGGGAGTCCGGTGAGGGCCACCAGGTGCACGGCTTTGGAGAACTGGACGACGATGGTTAAGATGGTATTTTTCTCTTCGGAGGCCGGCAGGCCCGTGATGAAGTCGACGGCAATGTGCGTCCAGTGGGCATGCCTTGACGTACTCTTTGACGTCACTCGCCATAGATGGCCACCAGAAGGCACGTTTGATGAATTGGAGGGTGCGGTTGGCGCCGAGGTGTCCGGATAATGGCGAGGAATGACCCCATCGCAACACCTCGGTCCTTACAGTGTTCGGCACGTAGAGTTGCCCAGGCGGCACACCTGCCGGTGCGGTCTCCATCGCCTGTGCACGGCGAACCCTCGTTTCCAGTTCCCAGTGAAGTGGTGCAATGATCTTGGTGGTTGTGATGACAGGCGCGGGGTCCGCCCGGGGAACGTCCTCTTCGTGTTGTCGGGAGAGGGCGTCAGCTTTGGTGTTCTTGGACCCCGGGCGGTAGGATAGGTGGAAGTTGTAATGTTCGAAAAATAGTGCCCACCGCGCCTGTCTCGAGTTGAGCTGTTTTAAGTTGCGGATGGTGATCAGGTTCTGATGGTCGGTCCAGACAATGAACGGCTCTCTGGCGCCCTGAAGCCAGTGTCGCCATTCCTCCAAAGCCCACTTTATGGCCAGCAGCTCGCGGTCCCCTACCCCGTATTGCTGCTGAGTGGGGTAAAAGTTTTTGGAAAAGAAACTACAGGGATGTAGCTTCTGGTCTGGACCTCGTTGAGAGAGAACAGCCCCGGCGCCCACATCCGAAGCGTCCACCTCCACAACGAATGGTTTACTTGCGTCTGGGTGCAGTAGAATTGGGGTGTTGGTGAACCGGTGGCATAGGTCATGAAAGGCGGTGATGGCGGCAGGGTTGAGGCTGAAGTGATGAGAAGAGGGTCGAGTCAGAGCGGTTAAAGGGGCGGCAACCGTACTGTAGTCCCGGATAAAGCAATGATAGAAGTTCGCAAACCCGAGAAACTGTTGAAGTTGCTTGAGGGTCTTGGGTAGGGGCCAGTGACGCACAACTTCCAGTTTCTTCCAGTTACAGTACAGTTGGTGGGCGAGTAATCTCTTAAGGACATGCTGGGTGTGTTCCTTGGCGGTGCGTGAATAAATAAGTATATCATATAGGTAAACGAACACCCACTGCCCTAGCATGTCCCTAAGGACATCATTGATGAACTGTTGGAAGGTGGCGGGTGCGTTGCAGAGTCCGAATGGGATGACCAAGCTCTCGTAGTGTCCAGTAGGCGTGATGAAAGCCGTCTTCCACTCATCGCCCTCTCTGATGCGCACCAAGTTGTAGGCGCTCCGGAGGTCCAACTTTGTGAAAATGGTGGCACCAAAGAGGGCGTCCAGGGCTGAGTTGGTAAGAGGCAAAGGGTGTCTGTTCTTAATGGTGATGTTATTAAGCCCCCGTTAATCGACACAGGGACGTAAGTCGCCCCCTTTCTTCTTCACAAAGAAGAACCCCGCTTTGGCAGGCGAGGAGGAGGGCCGGATGGTGCCATGGCGAAGGGCGTCAGAAACATATCTCTCCATCGCCTGCGTTTTATCGGCGGAGAGGGAGTAAAGATGGCCGCGGGGGGGGACCGAGCCCGGCTGAAGTTCAATTGTCAGGTCATAGGGGCGATGAGGAGGAAGGTGTGTGGCTCGTCTCTTGCAGAATACTTCAGCCAGGTCTCGGTAGATGACGGGGATGGCATTGGTGTCGACATCGGGTGCCTCGGACTCCCTAGAACACGTCCCAGCCGGGCCCTGCAGGCAGAGTTCGTTGCAGGTCGGCCCCCACTGCAGGATCCGGTTCTGCGTCCAGGAGATGAGGGGGTCATGTTGGAGCAGCCAGGGGTGTCCGAGGATGATGGGTGGCGATGAAATGGAGGTGAGGTGGAACTGGATCCGTTCGTGATGTTGGCCAATGGCAAGGGTGAGCGGTCTGAGTCTGAGTGGTGATGGGGCTGGAGGAAAGGGGCCGACCGTCGACAGATGTGATACGAACAGACTGGGATAACGCCTCAAGTTCCACTCCTAATTCTTTGGCAAACAAAGAGTCAATAAAGTTACCTGCGGCACCGGAATCGATGAACGCAGTACTTCCGACCCGTTTGTGGCCAAACCAGAGGTGTACTTGGACCGTGAGACGGGAATTATTGGGTGTCGTGACCGAGAGGTGGAGGGGGCCCGGTGAACTGCCCCGTTTGCTCACCGGGCCTGAGCGTTTCTCGGGCGAAGTGGACAGAGGGCCCTGTGGTGCGCCGCTGACCCACAGTAGGCGCAAAGCCCTTTTCTGAAGCGTCGTTCCCGTTCTGCAGTGGTCAAGGAGGTGCGTCCTAGTTGCATGGGTTCCCCAGCTCCGGTGTTAACCACGGCGGGAGGTGGAGGTCCGACAGGTGCCATGGCGGTGGTGGTGGTGAAGGAGGGACGAATTTCAGGAACCGGGGCGTGAGAGTATGAAGGTGATGTAGTGGGTGGCAGGGTCCGGGGGGCTGGCCTCGGACAAGAGAATAGGCGCTGGTCAATGCAAAGGGCGAGCTGAATCAGTCCTTCCAGCGTGGCGGGAATCTCTCGCCCGGCGAGTTCATCTTTAATCCGTGGGGCCAGTCCCTCGTAGTAGGCCGTCCGGAGGGCGGCGTCTCCCCAGGTGGTCTGCACGGCTAGTGTACGAAAGCCCGCTGTGTAGCGACTCACGGACGACCCTCCCTGTCGCAGATGATATAATTTGGTGTCGGTCTCCACCTCAGCAGCAGGATGTTCAAATGTTAGTTTCAGTTGATGGGTGAACTCTCTGTATGAGTAGGCCGTGTCTGAATCTGATCTGAGGACCGCCGTGGCCCACTCAGCTGCCTGCCCGGATAGCAACGAAATGAGAAGCACAACACGCAGTCGGTCTGTAGAGTATCTGGTGGAATTAAACTCAAACACAAGATCCAATGCGGTTAGAAAGACACTGCACTTCCCATCTGTGCCATCCCACTTATCCGGTAGAGCTATGAAAACATCAGAAGGGGGGTGGGGTGGCGGTGCCGCAGCCACTGCAATGGGCGTAGCAACAACCGAGTGAGCAGCCGCCCCACGGAGGGTCGCGTTCTCCTGCCGTAGCTCCGCCACGTCTTGGAGGTCCTTTTGGAGAGACACGACTTCTCCACGGAACATATTGATCAGCTCGGCATGCTTGTCAACCACATCACAGAGGCGAGCAAACTCCGCTGGGTTTACTGCTTTTGGCTCAGTCATTCTGTCACGAGCTATCGTAGGGTAAGCACAGAAACCTTAGCAGTTAGCAGCGTGGCTAATTAACATGGCGTTAGCAAAAACGAAAAAAGTTGTGCATTAATTGGAATGAAATGACCAATTGAAAATTGAAATTCACCGACATGAAATGGTGATGCATAATTAGGAAATCAATAGTGGTGGGAACAATGAATGTCACATTCATTTCCTGTTTAATTGGTTTATATTTTCTACATATTTGTTCCTTATATTTGCGCTGTCAGAATAAACCTCAGCAGTAATTAGTGTCTGTAATACAGCTGTCTGCAGTGCTTGCACATTGCTTTCCGTTTGCTAAATAAAATTTTCTACTAAAAGTACATACAATATGTCGTCTTCATATCATATAGACCATCTAAACATGTTTTAAAATTTATGTTTTAAAACATAAATAAAAGTAGTAAAAGTAGTAATTAATTACAGAGCATTCCCTGCTGAAAAATCCAGCATAGACCAGGATGATTTATATGCTGGTCTATGCTGGTTAATACTGGTTAGTGCTGGTTTAGCTGGTAGACAAGCATAACTGATGGAAGACCAGCATATCTACGCTGATGAAACCTTACCACCAGCATTGGTCTTGCTAGTCAGTGCTGGTCTGGTGCTGGTGTAGCTGGTGAACCAGCATAACTGATGGAAGACCAGCATGCCTGCTGAAAAATCCAGCATAGGCCAGCATGATTTATATGATAGGCCACCAGCAAGATTTTGGTAGTTAAAATTGGTTACCATTTTAGCTCATTATATTGTTTTTTTAATAGCTACTACTGAAAATAATGTGTAATGTAAATACATGGACCGTGTAGTGTTATCTTTAAATGCATTTACATACAAGAGACAAAAATAATCCATTTACCAAAACATACATGATTTTACATTTATTAAATATCTGTGGGTTGTCTAAAAACACAACACAAACATTTTATATGAATGCAGTTTTTTAAAAAAGTAATCAATGGAAATCACTTAAAACTGAAAAAAAAACAACAAAAAAAAAACATCATAGCTGGTTACCAGCTTGACCAGCAATTATACCAGCAGGGTTACCAGCATACCAGCACCAGCACCATGAGGTCAGCTGTTTTGGCGGTGGGACCACTTGCATTTGTTATGGTAACCGTCAAAATAACTTAAAATGTCCCATCATTTTTAAACATACACATACGTGTAATGCATCGATTTATGTCTTTATTTGTTAATGTACACTCACATATCAATAAAACATTGTGCTTTTGTAAAATAACGAAAATAAACAGAGTGCGTTTCTGCTGTCTCAGTCTCCCCAAAAATCTTTTTGAAACGCGTCACTAAAATGAACACATCTATACATATATATCTATAGAAAGCTTAAAGTGTCTACTTTTAAATGTAGCAAGCTTAATCAAAAATAAATGTTCTCAGTTTATGTAATTCATAAGAATCTAAGGAGAGATACAGTCTTTCTGCCACACTTCATTCACTGATAATGACCTGAGACAGGACACGCCCACACGCTGTTCACAGGGAAACAGTCAGGGTAATCTACATACAAGGCCACGCCCTCAAACACACACACACACAAAATAGATTCGATAACTTTCCTGCGCATGTGGACGTTATACGCTGTACAGGTTTCTGAAGCTCTACAGAATGTTCTGGACAGTGGGAGGAGTTTAGATTTACCTCAGAACAACACTGAGACTTAAACAGAGAACGAAGGAGGAGAATACAGCAAGCTATTACCATGGGTACGTTTTTAAATCTTATATAATCCTTATTCTGATAATATAAAACTAATGTTTATTTATTTATTTTCCCTCATTTTCTCACAAGCTTTTGCCAGTTTATGTAAAACATTGTCATTTAATGTCACTTACAGTACATGGTTTGGTTAGCATGTAGATAACACTGCTAAATCATGCTAACATACTGCCTTATGTAACTTAGCACAAACGGGTTAGCTCACAGGTGGCTAAGCTAATGCCTTGCAGTATGTAGATTACACATGGTTGTCAGTATAAGCCGTGGTGTAAATTTTATAATATATTCACCCCGTTTTGGATAGCTTCATGTTATGGTAGCTAGTTGGTTCAGTTTTTGGTTAGCTTGTGACACTGCTATCTATAATGTTATTTAGTAACATTAGCAATTATCTTGTAACACTTTAGCTCCCGTTGCCTAAAATACTGCCTTATGTAGCTTACAGATGTTTGTGATATTAAGGTGTAAATGTAAATCGTAATGCAAAAAGTATAAATCGTTGTATAACATTGCAAAAGTTTGTGTTGTCTTTATGCATGGTCAATAGTTATTGATGATTATTGACAGTAATTTTATTATCATCATGCTTATGTTTCTTTTTCCTTTTTTATAAACCGTTGTGACCATGAAAATGATCAGCCACCTGTTTTATAGAGACCAAATGCAAACAAGCAGGCAAGATACAGACGGATCATCATTGTCATGGGAACCTGGACCACGACTGGGGTCTGGATTCGGGATGGATCTCTTGTATTTTTTTAAGCGGTTGACCACACGATAAGGCTTCACCTGTGACTGCACACAACCAGCACATGGACTGACCTCAGATGCCAGGAATTTTACCACTGCTGGTCACAGGGTCTGTGAGAATTGCAAATCAGTTTATAGTAAGCAGCCATAAACACCATGGAAATGCCAGGTATTCGATGTTCACTTGTGTCTTGAGTTAAACAAGAACTGCTTTTCGAGAGAGGCACAAAGATGTATGACTGTGTATAGGGTGTAAAATTAGGCTTTTACAAACCTAACACCTTTTCTTCATAGTGCACTGTTCCTGTTCCCACTGTTTTACACTGAATGTCTGTTTGCACAGCCATATTTACAGTATGCCAGAAATGTGCCTTCTCTGTATAAGATCATCTGTGTCCCTCTTCCCTCAATCCTGGACATTTACTTTGCACTAGGTGAAAGAGGTGACATTTATATGTTTATAAGAAAGGTTACATTTATATGTTTAAAAGTAAGAAAAATACACAAATGTCAGGACATGTCAGAACTACTTCAGGGCCCATAAACCTGCAGACCCCTAAATAAAGAGTGAGGGCCAAGCTCACTCATTTACACTCCTGTGGTGTGAAAGTAACTGTGTGAACGTGTCCCTGAGAGGTTGGTCTCATGTTTTGTTATTATTTTTTATCAAAACTTATTTGCTGTTCATTGTTAAATTATCATATTGTTACAAATGTGCATATTGTATATATTGTTACGTATTACAGAATGTTAATATTGTTTGTGTTGGCCAATAAAGCTGATTTTATACTGATTCTGTTTTATATTTTACATATTGCATGACAATCTTCCATGTATTCTGGCTTTTATACCATACCTACATTACATGGGGTAGTGAACAGCATAGTATCATGGCACTATAATGCTGGTCACCAGCATACCAGCAAAATGTATGCTTGTCATCAACATACCAGCACTAAAACACAACATATGCTGGTATAATGGTCACCAGCTATGCTGGTCTATGCTGTTTTTTTTTCCAGCAGGGTTGTGTGTCTTACTCCAGTAAGGTGGCACTAAACATTTATTAATTTTATGACAGGAGATGTGTTATTCAAGTTAGGTGGCACTAAGGGGGAAAATAAAGCCAAAGTGGTCTGTGGAGCTGAAGAAGCCAGTTCAATTTTTAAAGACATTCATTCAAGTCCGTTGGGAGCCCGCACAGGTCAGAAGAAAACAAGAGATGCAATTGCTAAAAGGTTTTTTTGGCCTGGTATGACCGATGACAGAAGAAGCAGAAGAAGTTGCAGCATGCATCCTTCATTTACCAGTTTACCAGTTTGAGGTTCCAAAAAGAATTCTCACTAATCAAAGGGAAGGAATTTTTTAATTCGGTATGGGTGCACACACACACACACACACACACACACACTTTTTTTATATATACAGTGGAACCTCGGCTTGCGAGTAACGTGGTTTACGAGTGTTCCGCAAACCGAGCAAAGATTTTTAATAAATTTTTAATCGGAAACCGAGCAAGTATTAGTTTACGAGTGCAGAGTATCATGTGTCATCTCCGTCTCCCTTCTGTGTGCGCGCATAATTTGACACTGTGCCCCACACACACTGACACACACACACACACGCACACTTTACTCATGTGAACTTTGCGTGTGTGTGTGTGTGTGTCGGTGTCAAATTATGCACGCACACACAGAAGGGAGACTCTCCCCGGCTGCACACACGCGCTTTCTATTTACACAGAAAACTCAGCTCGTTAGTATGCTCACACCAGTGTCAGAGAGATTTATTTTTTTCCGTTAAAACGGTGTTTCCTTTGTGTGTGTGTTTGCTGTGCAACTTAAAAAGTGTTTCCATTAGTATGCTCACGCCAGTCTCTGAGAGATTTATTTTTTTCCGTTAAAACGGTGTTTTCGCTGTGTTTATGTGTGTGTGTGTTTGTTGTGAAACTTAAAAAGTGATTCCGTTAGTATGCGCTCATGCCAGTGTCAGAAAGATTTATTTTTTTCCCCCGTTAAAACGGTGTTTCCGTTGTGCGTGTGTTTATGTTGTGAAACTTAAAAAGTGAGGTGCGGAGAGGGAGGAGGAGTGTTACTGTGTAAAACGAGGCGAGGGAAGGGGCTAATTCCACGCACACACATACACGGCGCCTGCTCGTGTAACTGGTGTTAGTGATGCATTGATTATAATCTTACTTGTTTTGCTTTTCCCTATAATTTGTATTATTTTTATTTTGCCTTATTTTATTGTCCATGATGTTTTAATTTTCCTCCATTTTGTCTTAAGATTGGTTCGGTGAACTTCACAAATTCTTGTTCTTCCATGATTGTTTACAAGTTAGAAGAATGTAACGTTAACATAGTGGAACTTTCTCTTTAAAACTTTGTTTGGGGGAGGGAGCGATATCAGCGGGGCACATCAGGCTTTCTCTGCATGCGACATGTGATGGCCTCAGTCTACCTGCGTGCGAGGCTCATGAGCGCATGTGTTTCCTGGTTCTCCCCATAATTTACTCTGGTATGACGCTGTTTCTTGCCTAAAACGCATATTTGTTGGTGGATGAATGTGGCTACTGTATACTAGCATTAAATGTTGTTGATCATGATGGAAATTAATCATTTAATATGGTTATTCAATTTAATTGATGTACATTGTGATGCTAATTAGTTGGTATCGTATGCTCAGCGTGTGTGCCAGAGAGGGAGAAGCTGTCGCCTGTTTGTCCACTGATTATCTCTCCTTGTTACAGGTATGTTGGTTGTTTAGTCCTGTGTATAAAACTTTGTTTTAGTTGATTGTTAATGAATGTGTATTATACTGTATGTAGAGTGCTATATGAGAGGAAAATCGGTTTAATGATTCAGGTTGTGCTTGATGCACGTGGTACAGCTTACACAGGGTAGAATGCTAATGTATTGGATGTTTAATTCTGATATGTAATGAAAGCAATATTGATTTGTATGAGCGAATGGTTTTGTATATGTATGTGTGTTATATATAATATTTTTCCCCTTTTCCTTTATAGTATATTTTAATATATAGATACTTTAACTAATATGATATGTTTATTGTATTTCATACATTATTGTTAAGTGATAAGATATATACATTGTAAAATGTTAATTTATTTACATCCATTTTTATATATATATGTGATGGCCTCAGTCTACCTGCGTGCGAGGCTCATGAGCGCATGTGTTTCCTGGTTCTCCCCATAATTTACTCTGCGTGTGTGCCAGAGAGGGAGAAGCTGTCGCCTGTTTGTCCACTGATTATCTCTCCTTGTTACAGAATTAAAGAGAGCACTGAATTTCAACGCCAAGTGGTAGTGTGGTCCTTGTGTGTGTGAGAGTGACCGATCCAGACAAGCTACACTCGCACCAACGGAAACACTTATCTGTCGGGATTTATTTGTATTTCTTCTAAAGGTAAAGTGCAGGTTAATTAGTTTTATTTTCACGTTATAGATTGTAGTAATTATTTTTAGGTATTTATTTTTTGGGGGTGTGGAACGAATTATTTGAGTTTTCATTAAGGTTCCACTGTACACACACACACATTTTTTATATATATATATATATATATATATATATATATATATATATATATATATATATATATATATATAGGGGCCATTTATATGGATACACCTTAATAGTATATGTGAGGGGGTGTGGTAGAAAATTTTAATGCATAACCTTATATGGTAAAGAAAATGCTTGTGTGTACATGTCAAATTGTCCAAGTTTAAGGTGCTACTTAGCAGGATTTGGGTTTGCAAGATAACTGCTAAAGCAACAGGTTCCCCCCTCTTGGAGGGGAAGTTAACAAGGTGGGAGATCCATAATTTCAACACCCCAGCTGCAGAGAGAAGGACAGGAAACATCTGTCCAACAACATATACATTTTGTGTGAACACAGTAATCTTCAGTGTATATAAGCAGAGTGAGAGAAGGGGAAGTACCTCTCTCTCACAGATGCACTGAGTGTGTGTGTGACTGTGACGTCCTGTACAGTCTCTAATAAAATCTTCTTCTCTTATTGTGACTTAGACTGAGTCTCTGATTTCTTTAAATCATTTCCACCACAGGGGCAAACTTTTCAAGATGGGTGGTGACCATGGTGGCCATTTGGAAGTCGGCCATCTTCGATACAACTTTTGTTTTTTCAATAGGAAGAGGGTCATGTGACACATCAAACTTATTGGGAATTTCACAAGAAAAACAATGGTGTGCTTGGTTTTGCGTTACTGCGTTCATCAGATATCAACACAATTTCGATCCGCTCATCACGTGTTAACCTCTTCGACATGTCAATAGCTGTGAACAAAGAGAAACTTGTAAATAACTCATGAAAGAATAAAGTTACGTTAAAACCAAGCACACCATTGTTTTTGCAATTGTACTTTTAAAATGTTACCTACGCAGGACTTTAGATGGGTAAATGAAATAGGAGTATGTAAGAGTGCTTGTGATACGCACGGGAAGGAGATGGCGTGGGATTATTAATTTAGAACTTAAACGGAAACAAAAGGAAACTGAAAACACAAAACAAACAGAGCTCCGCCGCTTCTATGTGAGAACAGATGGGCTCTGGAAACTAAAACTCTGAAACCTCTCGAGGCTTATGCCATTACCGAGGATTTATTTGAGAGAAAGAGGGGGGGCGGTTGTGTTTTTACACTAGTAAACTGAGCGTGCACGCTGAAAAATTGCGTGCCACTCTCTCTCTCGCCAGAGTTTTAGACAGACAGAGGCGTGGGCTTTACCGCCGTCTTTTAACAGCGCGCTTTGTCTGTCTGGCAACCGCGTGTATAAATGGCCGCACTGGTGCCTGTTCAGGTTTGGTGTCTGTGACCTTTTCCTAATCAGAGTTAGACGGGGGTGGGGGGGAGCATTTTGTGGCTGCTCCAGTTACACTCACTGTAACCCTGTAACAAACATGCTACTATTACCGAAAATAATAACCTGCCATTATCAGAAATCAGGGTAAGGTAAGGACCACCAGAGACAACATATATTCATTCAAGTGTATATACATTTAATTATTGTGCCATTCTCATTCACTCGCCGGCCTTACACACCACATTCACCCAACCTAAGATCTATGGAAAATTAGAGTCCTTTCTCTCACTTCCACACAAGTCCATAAACAAAGCAAACAAAACCAGAGAACGTCCGGCTCCACGCCCGATGTCCTCCGTGAGGGGCGTCTCCTTTAATAGTGACGCGGTGGTCACCAACAAACCGGTCTCGCGCGCATACTTCCACTGGTGTAGTAATAGTAATGTAGTAAAAAAAAAAAAAAGGAACAGCTGTCACACACACCAACTCACGGAGAATACACACACAACACACAACAAAAAACAAAGAAAAAAAAACCCTCCTGGGGTCCGTTCTTCGTACGTCGCTTGAAACATCCGAGATGAATTGACAGATCTAAGATGAGATCATCGCGCTAATTACGATGCGGCTAATTCGGTTCTTCAACACACCTGTTGTTGATGGATTAGTATCGCTGGATTGAGTTGTCTAGGATTATTGCGCGTTCGTGTGTTTGTATAAAAGGCGATATGCATCAACAGTGGAAACACTGATCACAACCCCTGCGATTGGTTGACGAAATACCAAAAGAGCAGCTCAATTTTTTTTCTCAAGCGGAGCAAAAGCTTTTATTAAAGGGTTATGGAGAATTTCAAACTTTAATAAAGATCATTTAAAATAAAGTTATTAAATACGTAAGTACTGCCTGTGTTACATGTTATATATGTGTGTATGTATATAAACACTCTCAAATCCTATTTGTATTAATTTAAAGTTAGCTGAACAAATTTGATAATTTAAGTAATCATAAGTACTTAAGTAACAGTAACTGTCACCTCAAAGTTCCAGCAATTTAAATCTAAAGGGCTCTGGTGTCTCAGTGGTAGGTGCTGCGCCTGCTGTACGAAAGACCCAGGTTCGATTCCCGCGCTGGATTGAATTTACTTTATTTGCAACAAATTCAAATATTGATAGTTCTGTTTACTTAAAATTACTTAAAAAAATTATGTAACTGATTACCTCAAATATTTTGAGTTTTACCAACTTAATCGTGTTTACAGTGTAAAAGTGAAGTAGAAGAACAAGTATAGTAAGAAGTATGTTGTCATGCTGTGCTAAAGGATCCTGTCTATCACACAATACACGAGGAATTTGAAAAACTCTGCGTATAATCCTCACACCTTCAGTAACCGGTTGCTCTCTCATAAACGAACAAGACATGACTGCGACAGATTTGAGAAAATCACCTCCACTTATATAGACGCAATCGGGGGATATTACATTCGGCAGATTGTTACATATGATTAGACACACACGGAGATTAACACACAAATGATGACCACAGACACACACACATGTATACATACACTGTATTTATGTTTAAATACATCCATCCATATATTCATGCAAGATACTTTTGTTTTCCCCACGTGAGTCAGTCCGCATCAGTCATGCTCTTTAAACAATCAGATGTGATCTTGCCACTTCAGCCAATCATAACCCGCCAGGAGCGCAGTCTAAATCCTGTTTACATGAAATAAACCTGCTCCCGAGCAGGCTTAAGCTTACGGACATGTTGCTATGAAAGCAAGCGCGAGATTCGCTTCGAAGAACGAAACAATCCAAGATCTACTTAGATATTGCACAGAGGGGAGGTTCATTTCTGTTCTCTTCATCCTAGCTGATTTTCAGCGGAAGAAATAATAGTAATTTTTTTAGCCGTGCTGCATAAGAAAAGAGTCGTATTTAGAGTGCATTTATATGTGCGATGCAAATAGGAAGTAAATAAACATGTAGCAATGCAAAGAGGACAGAGCTGCAAAATATTTAAGCAATATAAATTCAACAACGTGTGATCACAATGGAGCATCGTGTTACTGAACGCAACTGTGTTTACAAAACCAAGCGTAGGGAAAGGAAAACACTCGCTAACGCGTTTGAATGTGTTTTTCTTTGAAGATAGCGATTGCATAATGAGGAGCAATCTGTGGCAGGGCATAACAAAGCTAATGCCTTATGGAGTTTACATATGTTTGTAAATATTCTAATGTATTTCACCCCGTTTTGGGTAGCTTTAGATTATGGTTGCTATTATATATTTGGCTCAGTTTTGGTTAGCTTATGACATCGGTATCGGTAATGTTATTTAGCACAAGCATGTTAGCTATAGCTGGCTAAAATAAATATGTGTAAATGTTTAGAATGTGTTAAATGTGTATGAAAAACATGCCATGGCATCATGCTAATGTCTCGCGTGTAAATGTTTGAGATGCACTACATGGTCTGTTACCCATCAACAGATATTTGTCCAGCCTATTGCCCATCAACACATACAGAGGGGCACAAAAGTGTATACACACTGACAGTTGTTATCTATGCTCTTTTTAAAACTTGATTGAATTACGTCAGCAGAGTAGCGTTATGTTTCCCTTAAAGATATCAGTATTCGCCATATTGTTGATCCTGTCATGTGACCATGGAGGAGAAATGTATATTATTCATGTCGAAGTTTTTATACATTTTTGGGGCCTCTCTGTATAATTTTGTTCGTTTATTTGGAACAATACAGGCTAACAATTTTTTTATTTTTTAGGAATGTGTCTGCATCACCCTTGCCTTCAATAGCACCTCGCACCGGGACACACGAGAGGTTCAGTTTTGAAGGCAATCGAGAATCATACTGAGTAAGTGTACATATTTGTGTGTGTGTGTGTGTGTGTATATATATATAGTACATGAAAGCCAAGCCAACTAGGTGGGGCTTCAAGTTGTTTGTTCTTGCTGATTCTTCAAATTGATACACTGTGTGCACAGGAAAGAACAACTTTCCCACAGGCCATGGACTATCATATGATGCTGTGACGCCTCTCTTGTTTTAGATTCAGGGTACCATGTGTACATGGACAATTTCTACACAAGTCCAAAGCTCCTAAAAGACTTGCTTACAATGAAGTTTGGTGCATGTGGGACTTACAGAGACAACAGGAAGGACTGCCCTCGGAATACAGATAATGCACGCTCTAAAAAGTCTGCCAGGGGATCCGTCAGGTGGATCCAAGATGGACCTCTTGTATTTATGAAGTAGATGGACTCCCGAGAAGTATGCTTATACAGGAGACACTGTGCAGAGGAGGGTGAAATTACAAGGTACATGGATTACAAAGACATTTCCATGTTCTGCACCTGTGACTGCGTACAACCAGCACATGGGGGGCGTTGACCTGTCTGATCAGCTGTTACAGTACTACACCACACAAAACAATTAAGTGGAACAGGAAGATTGCCAGGCATGCAGTGTTCCCCTGTGTCTTCAGTTGAAACTGCTTTCAAGAGGGGCACAGGGATGTGTGACTGTAGACACCATACACCCATTTTATCTTGCACTGTTCCTGTTTGCACCATTTTGCTTTGTATGTCTGTTTCTTTTTTTTTTTTTTTTTTTTACATTTTTTACTCTTAGGGCACATTTTTACACCAAATGTCTATTTTTCAGTTTATTTTGCTCTGTTCCTGTTGCAGTTTTACCCTGAATGTATGTTTTTGTAGGGTTTTTTGTATCATACACTGCTTTTGTTTGCATCATTCATGAATGTCTGTTTTTACACATTTTATTTATCTTGAACTGTTCTTGAGATTCTTGCAAGTGAATCTTGAGTTATTCTAAATAAACTATAACCAAAGAAATATGTTTTTGTCTTCAAATTATTTTCTTGTAGCACTTCCCCCTGTCACATACCTGACTGAAATGCAGCTCATTATTCGTGTCTTAGAAAATGTAAATGAATATATTGTTTTCTGTGAATGAGTGATCAGGATGATTATCACATAATTTTGAACTGAAAACTCAAGACTACAAGATCCAGTTAACAAAAGTTTTGTAAACAAATGTTATGAATGTGTTTTGTGAATTTATTTCAGTTATATATTTTTGTTGTTTTCAATAATCACGCATAACTATTATTTTCTCCAAAATACAAACTTGTACATGAATACAGTGTAGTTAGCCTTTAGACATTCAAACATTTATAAGTAACTCAAAAATATACAAATGTCAGGACATGTCAGAACTTGTTCTGTCATGGCTGACCCTGTGTTCTTTCACCAGCTCCAAGGGTGGAATATCCGAAGAAAGAATTTCACTGTGGAGTAAATTGTATGGGACAATTAAAGGCCTTGTTTAACTCAGTCATCAGTCTAACCAGGATTAGACAACATTCCATTTGGTTTTGGAGCATATCGATTGGCTATATACACTGTATATTGTAATTATCTTACAAGTTAGACTTTCTTAATGTGGAAGCTCTTAATGAGATAGCTAATCCTCCCTGTTAACGGTTTAAGCAAATCCCTGAAACTGCTCAGCAGTAAAATGGTTGACCAAGACCCCCATTCCCCTCAGCTGAATTTGCTACGTTTTTCATTAACAACTCAGTGACACCTTAGTATAGATTCTTAGGCGCTGTTATTGAGTTATTAGTTCTTATACATTGTTATTAAATCCTTACCTGTTGGGCAGCATTCAGTAGCCAAAAATCCTTGTATTTAATGTAGATGGAAGTAATGCCAAAATTTACAAAGTTATATTTTAGAGAAAATAGTGATTAAACACTATGGAAAGATATTACATGTTAAAGTCTGATGCACAATAGATTATTTATGCTTTGATTATTTCTGTTATTTCTGATGACAAATTTACTATATAATTTTTATTCCTAAAGTATATGCCATAGCTGCCAACTTTTCAAAAAAGATTGGAGTGGAATTCCGAAAATAAGAGCATTGGTTTTGCGCATACATGCACATGACGCCCCCACCGTTCATGCCCAAGCATTTTGTCCAACAGTAACCATACATATACACCTCACCCAGCATGTCTCATGGGTTTGTGTATTCTAGGTGGACAGAGACAATTACAATATCTGCATCAAGTTTATGGCTCCTGCATACACTCATATTGCCAAATGTGTCACTCCTGTAAGTCCCACAAACCCTAAATCACTCCAGTACCCACAAAACAAAATGTAGCAGGGGTAGAGAGCAGTGTCTGAATGGCACCCTAATAACAAAACAGTAAATAAAATAAATTAAAAAAATATGACACTTGAACATAACCCAGTAAACTACAAAAAAATTGTTATGGAAGCACAATAACAAAACTGCCAAATAAGCCAACTAAAGGAAAATAACACACAAGTAATAAAAAAATAACAATAAAGTAAATTAACAGTTCACACAAAAACCAAAACCACCAAAAGAAAAACACAGCAAACAACCAACCAAACACAAATACCTAAACCAATCCAAACTGGACTAAGGAATGGCCTAGCAAAAGCACAAAGCTACAGTTATCAACCCAGACAACCCACAAAACAGCCACGTCGTCAGCAATAAAGGTACAAATGTTGGTAATCGCAAAAAAAAAAATAAAAAAAAAAAAATGCCCATGAACAAAACAGCAGCGGGATCACATGCAATGTAGTTAGCAAGGGATCAGCTTAGAGATGTGTGATTCCATTCCTCCTTTATGTTTAACAAAGAAAATCTACAGTGGCCAAGAAGTACAAAACAAAATAAAACCAAAACCAAAATAAATTCAAAAACCAAAATCAAAATAACAAAACCGAAAACAAAACAAAATAACAAATTAAAAATTAACAAAAACAAAAAACAAAATAAAAAACCCCAAACAAACTGAAAACAAAATAACAAAACCTAAAAACACAATGACATATCCAGAAACAAAATACCAAATGAAAAAACTCAATGACAATTCAATCAACCTGGAAAAGGTAGGTATAGTTGCGCATAAAATTCTTATCGCTGATTGGAAGAGACATCTGTCACTCAAAGACATATAAGAAGTACTGCAGCCTCGTGGCATTTAAATGTTTGTGCTGCAGTACTTCCTGTATGTTTTGAGTGACAGATGTCTCGTCCAATCAGCGTTAAGTGTCAACAAACTGAAAAAGGTAGGTGTGGTTTGCAAATAAAATTAATATGCTGCGTATTGAGAAAATGCAGGGGGAAAGTTTACAGAGGCTGGTTTCTGTGGAAGCGGCGGTGAAAGATAACAGTGCTTCAGTTCAGCCTTGCTGACTCTCTGGAGTCCATGGGCAGACAGATGGAACCTATTGCTGCAAAAGGTGATGTTATTGATAGTAAAATTGCAAAGTTGGAGAAGGAGAATGCTGTACTTTGAGACAAATGTATGGAGTTAGAAGCTTAATAAGAGAAGATGGAACCCGAGAGTCGAAGGCATGGAGGAGCAAACGGGTGAGAATGTTAAGCAGCGCATCATCATCCTCTTCAGTGAGATTTCTCATTTGAAATTACTCATACTTTAAAGTTTATTTAATAAAATAACTTCTTGGTTTACAACTTATGCTTGGTTCTGTCTACTAGACTGCTGTTAGTTAGTTTCTTCTTATGCTAAAGGTAATTTTTTAGTGGATGAATATTCATTACCAATTGTTTGATGTTGACGGTAATAATGATAACACCACTCTCCTAAATCTATTATTAATCATACTGATGGTTGATAGTAATAATGGCAGTGATGATGATAATAATAATAATAATAATAAGAAGAAGAAGAAGAAGAAGAACTAGAATAGTGTTTTTTGTGGAGGAAGAGAGATTATAAAAGGTGATTAGTTACACTGTAAACCCTAATGCTAAAAGTAATTAAACACACTGTGTACTGTTAACTTAAATAATTGCAATTAGGTCAAATTAATAGACCTTTTTGAGTATTCAGAACTTTTTGGCATTTATGAGTTTGTAGAAGGTTAGCTGAACAAATTTGATATTTTATGTAATCATAAGCACTTAAGTAACAATAACTTAAGTAAAACATCCACCAATGTAAAATCTATAGAGCACTTGTGGTGCAGTGGTAAGTGTTTCACCTGCCATGCGGAAAATTTTTTTGATTTGCAAAAGTTCAACAAACTCAAAAATGGACCTGTTTACTTAAAATTGGAAACATCATTATTTAAAAAAAAATTCATGTAACTGATTACCTCAAATATTTTGAGTTTTGCCAACTTAATCGGTTTTACAGTGTACCTTTTATATTACCTCATGCAGGGGCGCAACTGCACATTTGCTGAGTGGTATGCAAGATCATGAGTTGCCCCCCACTCCCCCCCCCCATATGTCATTTACATATAAATTTGCATCAGTCAATGTCCAAATCCTTAGAATGGCAAGCTGCAAAAATAACTTAGATTTTCACATGGATTTTGGCATATCTTCATCTTCACAACTGAGTAAACAAAACAGATGTTTCACAAACTTTGTTTCATAAGATCCTGTATGGCTTTTACCTACCTGTTTTCTTCACCTGCTCTGAACTCATTTTCTATCATTGCTTCATTGTCCTCCTCATCTTCATGATTGAGTAAATGAACCAGATATTTTACAAAATATATACCTTAAATCATCAATCCCAAATTTTTGTTTTTTGATATTGTTTAAAGTGGTCATGACAAGATTAATTCAATTTTACTTGACTTTTTGACAAATAAGAGGTCACTGCACTATAAAAAAACATTTTGTAATTCTGGTGCACAAAAAACTGTAACTTACTGTAAGTGTACATCAGAAAACACATTAAAATGGTAAATGTATGTCATGACCCCTTTAAGTCATAGTATCCTGTGTGGTAGCTCCTACCTGTTCTCTTCACCTGCTCTTGACTTATTTGCTTTCTCTCTGTACTCTTCATCTTTTTCGTCTTTTTTATGAACGCTCATGTACAAAGCATTAAAATGATTGTATTTGCTAAACAGTGATGTAATTTCATTAGCACTGTTATTACAACAGAAACAGAAAAAAGCTCATGCATTAATACATTTAAACTGCATAATTTTTTAGAAACTTTATGGTTTTGCAAGCTGTTTTGAGAATCCTGTTTACAAAAAGCTTACAAATAGGCTCTTGAATACTGTATGAATGAACGTGTAGAGGGATCCATACGCTACTCTCGTTCTGGTTACACAGCAAGACTTTCCGGGAAAAAAAAAAATCGTGCATTTATTGCGGCCCTGGACTGAACATAACGAACTGAGAGGAAAAGGCAAGAGCCCAATAACTTGGTTGTGCTTGGTGGTGAGAACCTCCGTTAACATTTTTAACAATAAGTTAATTTTTTTAAACCAAACGCCTATTTTTTCAAGAATAATGATTTGATATTAACATAACTATGCTCAGCCTTGCTGGCAATAATGTTAAATAATGATGAACTTAAAGACTTACAGTAATACAAACTGACAGGTCAAGCTCACCAATCTCTTTTTATCCACTTTGACATTGCTGTCCTCATTTTAAGACTTTTTCTGTTCTGCGCATCAGTTCTGTTCTTCCCTCTTCTGTCCATTTTGCATACGTGACTGGTAACTATAGGGGGGTTGGGGGCTCTATATATATATATTTATTTTTCTAATCGTTTAAAATGCTAAACAAAAATAGTCTCTTAACAAATATAATTTTTCTAATATTTTAAAAGCTTTATTAAAGACAATTTTCAAAGATTTTTTTTCACAATGGCGTCCCCCTCTGTGTGGCGCCCCCATGCACTGCATATACTGCATACCCCATTTTTGCACCCCTGACCTCATGCACATATTTGCATATCTTTGGCAGAGCTATATTGAAAGTTGCAATTTACACTAATAGATTTAATAGTTGTTGTTTTTTCATGTTTGAGTGTAGTTGTCTGTTCTGTAGCTGTTTTATTTGTCTTTAATTTCTGTTAATGCCAGTGAGCTTAAAAATAATGTGAAAAGGAAAGCTTTATTTTTGTTTGTAAAGGAGCACAAGACAGATATTAGACTTTTCATGAATGTCACTCTTCCAAGGAAGATATACATTTTTGGATTTACGTATTTATCTTACAGTGGGGTAATAATGCTTGGTTTGCACATGTTTCGGTGTGTTCAGTTATCCTCAAAAATAGATTTGAGAGAAATATATTAATTAAATCATACAACTAAACCAACTGATATTTATCATTATCAACATATATGGTTATATTTCTTCTTTTGAGAATAATAATTAGTTTGTAAGGTTGGAGGGTAGAATTTCACATTGGTTACCAAAGTATCCTACTGCATCTATCATTTTAGGAGGGGATTTTAACATCACTATTGATAACACAATTGATCCTCCTATGAATATCGCCTCAGCTAATTCAAAAATAAAAGTGTTCTTGGACAAAATCAGCCTTATTTATATTTGGCGGGAACGTTTTCCCTCAGACTCGTGTATAAATTTGGAATAATAAAGACTGTTCTCGACAGTCAAGAATTGTTTATTGGTTATTATCTAGGTGTTTGGTTGATAATATTTGTGTTATCAACCAAACATGCTTTTTTTGTGTTATAAACCAAACATGGTATGATCAGTTCATAGACTGATCATAGGGCAAATTATATTCTATATATTTTCCATCACATTCTCTCCAAAAGGTATGTTTATGGAAATTAAATAATCCACTCCTTCAGTAAAGGAAATTATCAAACTCTGAAAAAATTATTTGGCAATAATTGGTACTTATGTAAATAGGAAGTTCGAAAATGTTGCCGATAGTTTGGTAGCAATTTAGGTAAAAGTAGAAGGGCAGATCAAGATACTAATTTTAACATTACTCTTACTATCTCTTATGTTAAAGGGGCGGTTTTGATGAGTGTCTTAAAAGCCATAAAATACCCTCAATACAATTATCTATCATAGTACATTCTAAAAAATGCTGGGTTGTTTCTGTAAACACATTGTTGGGTTGTTCATGCTGGGTCAAAATTCTGGGTTATTTCGGGGACTTTAAACACATTGTTGGGTTGGGTAATGCTGGGTCAGATGAGATGTAGTGGGTCATTTACACATGAACACCTGGTTGGGTTATTTTGACCCAACAACTGGTTTATTCTTTATTCAGCCAAACGGCAGCCTGCAAAATGTTTGAAATATTAATGTTATTGTGTCACAAAGTGTAGTTTTAAGAGTTGTTTAAGCGAGAATGTATGTGTGTACAGCTCAAAACATCAATCGGTTATTAAAGATAGCGTCTATTTAGAAAAGTTCCCCAACGATTTCGGAGATTTGAGCTCCAGGCAATCCTACGGTGCTTCGCGTTTATGTAGCCGCAAAACATAGCCTCATCTTGGTAGGAACTTCTGAAAACGACCGCTGGCTGTGGTGTCTCTAAAATGGTTAAAACAGCGGATTTTATTTTTTATTTTTTTTTCATTTTGTGTATTCCTAGCAGGTAATCTTTGGTATAATACGGTTATAGTATAATATACCGCGGCTGTAAGAAGCATCCTGTACGCTGCGTTACATTATTATACCCGGAGTCCTCAAACCCTCGAGTGTGCACTTCCAAGTCAAGTCCGCTCTTTGCGTTTTTGGAATTGACACACGGCGTGAGGAACTTTCTGGATTCTTCACTTCTGAGGCGAGCAGCACGCCACTTAATGCTGGCAGTATCTAGTGGTAAGTTTATATAAATTTTTACCTAAATTTTAAATGTTGTATTTCTGGTAGGAGCTCATTTTCATGTTTATTCGGTTTTCTGTCTTTTTAGTCGCACTTTGAGAGGAGGTCATGTTTTAATATTCTGTGCCAACAGTCAGCTATAGTGTATTTTATGATAAAAGTGCGTTTGTAGCACACACAAATAAAAAAAAATTACTAAATGGATTCTTAAATGGAATTTTAGGTAAATTACTAGTAATCGTCGCTAAAGCTGTGTGTGTGGAAAGTCTCTTGGCATATTTTATAATATTTAATAGGTGTCAGAGGAATCTATTGGGATATGTTTAATGACAGTCTTAATATGTCTTCTGTTTCTGTCTGTTAAAAAAAAAACTGCTTGTGTTATTTTGACCCAGCAGTTGGTTTATTCTTTGGAGAACTTTCTGGATTCTTCATTTCTGACTGGATCATGCTCAGAGCACTCAGTAGTTTATGGTAAGTTAATGTAAATTTTAACTTTTTTTTAGTAACTTGTGGTAGGAGCAAGCATATTTTATTGTTTAAAATAATTTGTTTGATATTAATATTGTGTGGGATTAATATTGTTTTCCCATTCTGTTTTGTTATTCAAAAAGTGAGAAAGCATCATGCTTAAGTTGTAGCCTTAAAACAAGCGTTTTCTTTATCTTTATAAAATATTTATTATAAGTTGTAAATTTACCATTAAATGTCATATTCATCAAGTGTTTGTTGAGAATTTGAAAAGGGGTGAATGTTTTGTATTAAATCCAGATGGAGCGCCGTATCCTGTTATCCCTCACACGTTAAATAGTAAGGTAAACTAGAGAGGTACATTTCCTGAAGAAAATGTGAGTGGTGCTTGCCGGGGCAAAACTTTGGAGTGATGCTAACAACATGTTAAGCACTCCAGCATCATGTTAGCAGGAGTGTAATGATGTAGCTAGCAACATGCTAATATTATTAGCATAATACCAGCTACATGCTAATTAGCTAAACACCATGCTAGCAACATGCTAAGTGTAGCGGTGTGTAATCTGCGTTGTGTCATGCGAAAAATCTCAATACTCCGACATTCTTGCCATCGTGTCCTCGTTTATTGAATCTCATACATGTGAGCATATTTTAATTAAATATACTTGTGCATGCAACTCTAGTGATAGAAACTATTAATCTTAATAGAAGAACATAGAGGTAAGGTAAGGAGACAGAGGTGAGCTAAGGACAATGTGATGTCACAGTAGCAAGAACAGGCAGCATGAACTCAAACGAACTCTAGACAGGTAGCCATCTTGGATTTGAGATGCTTAGGGGACAGTGTGTACCAAACAGACCCTAGGGATGATGTAATCTTTGTACCTTGAGCATCCAAAAGTACCTGATGTCCCTAGACATGATGTAATGTCAGCTGATATTAGCCCTAGACATTATGTAATGCCAATAGCCCCAGACATGAGGTAATCTCCTCAGACATGGGGTGATCTTAACTGTGATGTAACAGGGGCTGGATACATGTGCAGACATGTCAAATTTAAAGGGACACAGACAAATAACCAAAAGACACACACTCAGCTTAATGAATAATAAGTTTAATAAGAGTAGGCACAAAATAAAATGACATGTGCATCTACATAGTGAATACAATAAGAATACAAAGTATAAGGCCCAACATATAAAAATACAGTAAAATAGGGGGCCTGGGTAAGCATCAAATAACAAAAGGCATAAGAAATTAAATATCAAGCCTTCTCTGACCCAGAACCACATTGATGGGAAGATCAGTGTGAGGAATAAAAACAGAAATACCACGATTCAAAAGTGGTGTAGGCGCTTCAGGAAAATCAGTTTGGGTACCAACAGACATTTTAAAATCAGTCTGAGTACTGACGCTTCTTAGACCAACAGGCCTTAAAAGAGAATGGGCTGGAGTACTAGACTCTGGTCGCACGGGCCTGAAGGAAAGTAAAGGGGAGCTATGTGCCTCCGGACGTGGTCTCTTAGAAGGACCAGGCCCGGAGTCATCTTTCCTGGCATAAGTAAGACCGTTCTTATGAAGAAATTGTGTCAATGATCCATCAGACTCATTTTGGCAAAAACTCACTGAGGCTCGGTCAGCAACAGGTTCAGTAGGAGTGTAATCCTCAAAGGAGTTGTGCTCTGGACTGTCCTGGCTGTCCGAATCGTCCAAAGGGATGTATTCAGTGCTTGGGCAGTTGCGCTTAGCTATAACAATAAAATAAAATGCGTAAATACAACAAATTAGGAAAATAAGACAAATAATTAAAATGAGTGCGAGAGAGATGCTTACCCATGGCCTGTCTGTCGAGAACTGTAGAGTAACCCGGAAGAACTAAGAATATATAGTAAAATAAGCGCCGCCCCTATATTTTTTAATAATAAACAAACTTAGTGTAAAGATAATGGAAAATTATTTGAAAGAAAAATAGACTATAATGGGGAAAAGATATGGAGTCAGATGACGAGGTATATGACGTAAGCAAACAAGATAAGAGAAAATGTAATTACAATGGGTGACAATACTTGGAAAAAGTTGGATTACAATGGGTTAATAATTTGATAAGAAATAAGAAAAAATGTACAGGGGAGGGGGCTAGGTGAGCGCTCCTCCCCTTGAAAACTGTATAAAAGAAGTGCCCATGTCACAGTACTGCAGTCAGGTCTTGGAGGTGCTTGGGACTACAACCTAGGCATTGCTAAGCTGGCTCACTTGGTTTTATTGCTGCAATAAATCCTGCCTTACTTCATCCAGATCTACAAGGAGTCCGGAGTCTTTTCTTTGGTTCTTTTTAAAGTTAAAGTTTTTGTGTAATATTTGTAATTAAGGCAACTGTAACTAGTGTAGGAGAAAAATCTCCCACATTTATTGGTGACCCTGCCGACGTGATTGCCTCTACGGAGGGCTCCTCCGGGGACCTGGGACCAGCGCGGGCTGACAGACCATCAACTTTTGCCGGCATAAGAAAAGGTAAGCAGAAAACCTGTTTGATCAAATTTCTGCATTAGAAGTTCATGGTCTGTTAGTGTGCGTGTTTCCAGCTGGAGAGAGGTACTCCTAAGGTATATTGAACAAAGTAAAATTTAAGTTGCCAATATTGATAAATTAATTATTATATTTAAATTGATTGTAAAATTTATGTTAACAAGTAAAAGACTGGATGAAGTAACGAAGTATTAGGAGATCTCCATAAGTTTTATTTTGTTTTGTGATTTTTGTTTTATATATTCTCTTTATTACTATTTTATACGTTGTGTGATAAGTGAGGTAACGCCACTGTGTTGGGTCAAGCCCTGACGAGGAAACTTGCCAACCAGTGGGGCTGGACCCACGAAAAATTCCTGCAATACACTAAGTAGGAGCTGCGGCTCCAGACGTGGTAGGTGAAAAATTCCTGAGTCCGCCGTTAGGCACAGAACATATAGGTGACTCACCGTTCTGAGACGCGTGTGCAGCCAGGTGTAGAGTGAAAATTCCTGTAGGTGAGCGCTATTTGAAAATTCCTACAGGTGGAATTGATGTTTTCTGGGCCCAGGTTGTGTGATAAGATATTTTATTGTTGAAATTGTTCTGAGTACTCAAATATTTGAAATTGTAGTAGAAAGCGCTTGTGTTGGTGTATTGTCCATATGTCTTGTATGTGGGTCTCTTAAATGTGAGTGTGTGTTATATTTATGTGAAAAGTCTGTATTGAATTTATGTATGTGTGTAAGAAAATATAAGGCCTAGTTAAGAGGGATATAGTATTAGAAATAGTCTAAAAAGAAGATAGAAGACCAAAAATTGGATTTTCTGATTTGCTAAAAAATTAAATAGAAGAATATAAGAAAATAGCATATAAGTGATAGATAATATCTCTAATATTAAAGGAATTGTTTGGCTGAGGTACATGCCACTAGACATAGAGCTTACTGTGACATAGGTCTTGTCTGTGACATAGAGCTTACTGTGACATAGGTCTTGTCTGTGACATAGAGCTTACTGTGACATAGTCTTGTCTGTGACATAATCAGTGATGCGCTACCAGACACAGACCTCACTGTGACATCAGCTTCTTATGTGACACGGGAGCGGTACAGGTACTGAATGTACCAGCCTAGTAGTATTATAAAATTATAATTTCTTTGGACTAGTGTACACATGCGCAGCAACATATAAGTTATTAAAGATAAGCTTAAGTAAGATACAAAAGGTACCTTTACGTGTAGTGTAGTCGACGACACAACACTAATGATAATAAATATAGTGCATGAAATGATAAATGCACCTAAGTTATAAATATTAAATTCAATTCAATTCAATTTATTGTCATTGTTAAACATAACAAGTATAGATAACAACGAGATATCATTTGGCAACATCTCCCGGCAAGTAATAAAGTGCAACCATAGTGCAGCAAAGTAATAACCATAACGGCTATGTGAGGTAAGACATAAAGGATAAATATTATAGAAGGAGGGGGGGGGGTCAAACCCGATCTTATGTGTATGTATGTATTCTGTGTCCTGCATCAATGCAAAGTCCAGTTCACAGTTATTGTAATGATGTGTAATAATATGCAAGTGTGTGCTGCATCAATGCAAAGTCCAGTTCACAGTTATTGTAATGATGTGTAATAAAGAATAAATAAATAAATGGGCGCAAGGTCCGAGAGGGAGGTATCTAATCATTCAGCAGCCTCACAGCGGTAGGAAAGAGGCTGTGGGACAGTCTGGTGGTTCTGGCCCGTAAGGACCTGTACCTTCTACCTGAGGGTAGTAACTGAAACAGGTGATGTGCAGGGTGATGCTGATCCCGCAGGATGTTGTGCACTCGACGAAGGCAGCGTGTGGTATAGACAGTACTTATCTCCGGAAGACTAGTCCCGATGATTTTCCCTGCTGTCTTCACCACCCGCTGTAGTGCCTGTTGTTCCGCCCTAGTGCAGCTGGAAAACCACACCAAGAGTCCATATGTCAGCACACTCTCTATAGCACAACGATAAAAGTTCACCATAAGCTGCTGAGAAAGATTAGTTCTTCTCAGTTTCCTGAGGTAGAAGAAACGCTGCTGGGCCTTCCCTATGGCAGAGTTGATGTTATTGCCCCATGTTAGGTCCTCTGTCATAGTTATGCCAAGAAATTTAAAGCTTGTAACCCTCTCAACTGTCCCATTTCTGATAGTAAGTGGTAAGTGGATGGTCTTTGTGCCCTTACGAAAATCCACAATCATTTCCTTGGTTTTCTTGATGTTGAGAGCCAGGTTGTGGGCGTCACACCAAGCTGCCATATGTTCCACCTCCCTTCTGTATGAGGACTCATCGTTGTCAGTGATCAGGCCTAACACCGTGATGTCATCAGCGAATTTAATGATGTAATTAGAAGGAAGGGCGGCACAGCAGTCATGCGTGTATAGTGTATACAGTAACGGGCTAAGTACACATCCCTGGGGGACCCCGGTGTTGATAAGCACTGTGGATGATGTACTTTTATCCACTCGCACACACTGTAAGCGATTTGTTAAAAAGTCCATAGTCCAGTTACACAATACAGTGCTTAGTCCAAGCTCACAGAGCTTAATTTGGAGCTTATTTGGCAAAATGGTATTAAATGCCGAACTAAAGTCCACAAAGAGAAGTCTGGCATACGTATTTTTGTGTTCCAGATGTTCCAACATGTGATGGAGCACAATAGACACCGCATCCTCTGTGGATCTGTTGGCCCTGTATGCAAACTGGTAATGGTCCAGTGTGGGTGGTATAACATCCTTGATGCGTTTAATCACCAACCTCTCCAAACACTTTGCTGGTATGGGTGTGAGTGCAACTGGTCTGTAATCATTTAAACAGGTAATGTTAGGGTTTTTGGGGATGGGAATTATTGTAGTTCTTTTAAAACATGCTGGTACCCATGACGTGGACAGTGACAGATTAAAGATGGTCGTGAAGACCTCCGCCAGTTCAGCTGCACAATACTTGAGCACCCGACCGGGCACTCCATCGGGCCCTGTAGCCTTCCTGGGATTGATGTTATAAAAACACTGTCTTACTTCATGACTGCTCAGGACTGGTGCATCATCACTAGAGGGAGGGCGGGGTAGGGGTGAATCTCCATTGCCTCTGTCAAAGCGGGCATAAAAGTTATTCAACTCCTCCGCTAGGGTGTCTCCGCTGTTAAAAGAGAGAGTTGTTGTTCTCTTATAGTCCGTTATCACCCTAATTCCCTCCCATATCTGCCGGGAGTTGGTGGAATTGTGAAAATGAGCCTCAATCCGCTGTTTGTATTGAATTTTGGCTGATTTTATGCCCCTCCTAAGTGCCATCCTGGCAGTACAATACGCTGTCCTGTCACCAGATTTAAACGCTATCTCCCTGGCTTTAATCAGCAGTCGAACCTCATGTGTCATCCAAGGTTTCTTATTGGGGGACACACGCACTTGCCTCCAGAATGTCACATTATCCACACAGTAACTGATGTAGTCTAAGACTGATGAGGTGTATTCATTCAGAGACTCACGTGTAATGGTTCCGTGGTCCTTGAATATGTCCCAGTCTGTGGAGGAGAAGCAGTCCTGAAGCCTAGGGATAGCATCTTCAGGCCATGATCTTACAGTCCTTACACTGAATCCAGCAGTTTTATTCCTTGTGGTATACTTTGGATGTAGCAGAAGTGACAGATGGTCAGACAGGCCAAGATGGGGATAAACCTGTACCTTGTATGCATCTGCTACATTAGTGTATACCTGATCCAATGTTTTATCTCCCCTGGTTGCACATTTCACGCTGCGATGAAATTTGTGAAGGACGCTCTTCAAGTCAGCATGATTGAAATCACCCGCCGCTATAAAGATACTGTCCGGATGTGCAGCCAGGCTGTTGTTTATGACATCATGTAACTGTGCTAGCGCTAGCTTAGCATTAGCGTCAGGTGGTATGTACACAGCACAGATGTAAACAGATGCAAATTCGCGAGGAAGATAAAACGGTCTACATTTTAGCAGCATAAATTCCACGTCCGGACAACAGAGTCTATCCGTTACCATGGTCTGGGTGCACCAGGAGTTGTTAATATAGATGCACAGTCCCCCGCCGGTCTTCTTACCCGAGTCTGCCGTCCTGTCAGCTCGGTGCACGGTGAAGCCGGTCAGCCCAATAGCCGCATCCGGGATGGTGTTATCCAGCCATGTCTCTGTGAAAATCATGCTGCAGCAGTTTGCCAGGAACCTCCGCGTCGTCATCCCCAATCTTATTTCATCCAAGCACTAACAAAATGAAAAAACTATGCCAACAAAGAGAGCACCGGGCTGCTGCGTCTGTGCGCGCCACCGCCATGCTGTTCAGAGTGTCTGAACAAATATATATTAGATAAGAAACAAATGTTAAGCGGATTCAGAGTAATTAACTGGGACGAGCAGATAAGTGAAGAAGGAGTCACAACCAAGTGTGAACGGGAGTTTAGAATTTCAGAATCGGATCAGAGTGAAACAAATAGATGGTTGTTGAATAATCCAGGAAAAGACCTACTTAAAAACATAGAGTGTGACAAGGGAGAGTGGACGCTTAGGCTTTCATTAATACCTGACGTATTGGACCTCAACTGTAACACACACACTCTAATACTTACATCATATTTTAGAATGAAGAAATGAGCTCCTTCCTAGGGTTAATTCCTAGAGAGGTTCGTTTAAGAGTAATAAATAGTACGCTAGAATTCTGGAGGACTAGGAGGACCCCCTGGTTTAACTCCGCTCATTTCACTGCTGCGACAATACCCAATTTTTGATATATTGCGTTTAGAGGAAGGTACGGGAGGACGGAAAGTAAAAAGATATAGATTAATTGATCACGAGAGCGGTCCGGTAGTGCTGTATCGTGAGTGGGTGATAAATAATAATAGTGAATTTACGCTGATACCTATAGGCCCAGACGGTAGAATAATTTTTCAGACCCTTGACAAAATAGTCACGCCTCTGATTCTGACATCATCACAAAATTAATGCTTAAAAAACATATAGAGAAAAAACAGCTGTTAAAGACCAGCAGCAGTCATAAGACGCACACTAAAAGAATTACAAGAAATAAGCGAGAAAAGAGGCACAAAAAATCACACTATAAGACGGGACAAAAGTGTGTGATGGGGAAGTTATTCTGCCGTGGAAAAAACGCATGGCCAAAGCCAGCGACACCCGTAGACATAATTATAGCTAAACACAAGGAAGATGAAAAATATATCAGAAAATGCATGGTAAAATGGCATGACAGGACATCAGGAGAATTACAATGGCCTAAAGAGGGAACCTTTAAAGAAGAAAATTGTAAAGAAGTAAAGGAGATGCTCAGACACACCACTAAAGAAAAGGGCAGTAAGGGAAGGAGTAAATTAGAACAAAAGCTAGAAATTGTAGAATGGTTTGAAAATGAAGGAAAAAAGAAGGAGGGAGAAACTAAAGAAGAAAAACAAGAAACGAAATCAGGAAAGAGGGATCAGAAATTGGAAGGGAGTGACAGAAAAGAGAAAACCCAGAAGGGAAGAAAAGAGAAAATAAGCTTAGAATTAGAGAGACCACCACCATACACTGAGGAACACATGCAACAGAAGGGTGGAGGAATGTACCCACTACAGAAGCTGCATGAACAAGATAAAGGTACATTTGGATTTGAAGGACAAGTATTGGGAAAAATTAAAGTAACGTCATGTGATACTGAGTGGATGAACAGACAAATGGAAGAAACACCAGAATCAACAACATCCGGAAGTGGCAGTGAGGATGGAAGGGAATGGAGTGAAGAAAGAGCGACAGAACCATATGCGTCGAGAGAATCTGACGAGCCACAAACAAAGAAAAGAGGTATGGAAAGACTGAAAGAACGGAATGCTCAATTTCTGTCTGAAGTACAGGGGTTCGCAAACAAACAAGTCACACCTGAAAAAGGGATGATGGAAAGGAGGAGGAGAGACAACCCAGAAAGAACGTACAGTATAGATAAAGAAACACCCACACCATCACTGTATGAAGCAGACGAAGATACAGCAGGAACAGAAGAAAATGAAGTGATGGAGAGAAATCAGGTAAAGAGAAAAGTAAAAGGGTACATGATCATTGAACCTGAGAGAGAAGCAAGGAAAAGAATAGAAGAGAGACAGGCAAGCACTTCAAAACACAACAGACAACTACACCCAAAGAGCAGGAACCAAGTGTACAGAAATGAATATCAACATGACATTTCCAACATCGCAGAAGACAGTGATGATTCCCTTGATGAATCGTTCAAGCGACTGGAAAAGCACCTCGACAGACGTCTCAATGACTCTCTGAAGGAAGCAAGAAAGGCTGTATCTGAAATGAGACCAGCTATGAAAAGAAAATCTACAGGTTCAAAGAAACCCTCAAGCTGGCGTGTCACCTCATCCTGGCCTGATGAAGAAGACATTGGACCCGTACACTTTAATGACGAACCACGTATGTCAGACCCAGAAGAATATACTGCGGCTGGACACTACCCACTTGTGTCAAAAGGAAATCAGTATCACTATGTGCCATGGTCATTTATGGATATGACAGGTCTGGCTAACCAATTACCCGATTTATGTAATGGAGCACAGAAATGGATAACACAGCTAGAAGAGAAAACCACCGGACACCTCCTGGCAATAGGAGATGTAAAGGCTATTCTGGCACAGACAATTGGGAAAGTGAAAACCACGGAGATTCTGAATGAGGCTGGCCTGCAAGCGGCAACTGGACAAAGTGTAGGAAATAGCCTAGCGTTTGGACCACACAGGAACAAGGTTTGGAACGCTCTGCGAAAAGCTTACCCAACCAAAATGGATCCAGGAAAGCTGGAATCAGTAATATTGAAAGAAGATGAGAACGTTGTTAAGTTCATCAATGATTTCCAGACCAAGTGGAGAGAGGAAACTGGAGGTTCCTGGGATCAAACAGATACAAGTAAGAGCCTGTTCCGAATGATGCTGAAAAAATGCATGCCTCAAGAAGTCCAGACAGCACTAGAAGGTGTCGTGGGACTGAATACACTACTATGGGACACATTTCAAGCACACATTGTACATTATGTGGAACAATACAGGAAAAAGAAAAAAGAGGCCAAGGAAGCTGCTGAGTCAATTGCAACCCAGTTACATAAAATACAGCTAGGAGAATTTGCAGCTGCAAAGAAAAAGGAAAAAGAAAAAGCAAAAGTCCAAGCAGCAGTAATGGTGCCTGAAAATCAGACAACACTGCCCCCTACTGGACCAGCGCAGCAAATGCAGCAACCAGTGCCACAAATGCAACAACCAACAGGGACCCAAGCCCCTCCAACATATGCGCAACCTGGAAACCAGCAAGGACAAAATCAACCCATGAGGTGGCAAAGACAGGGCCCCGGGCCTATTGGAGGCAGGGGACAAAGGGGACCATTCCAACAGCAACCAAGAAGACAGCAATTTAGAATGAATGCCCCAGGGCAAATGGGCCCGAATCAGTGCTGGCAATGCGGAGGAGTAGGACATATTAGAAGAAACTGTCCTCAAATGACTTGGGGAATGCAAAATGGACCACAACCTCAAGGACCATATGGAGCAGGACAAGCACCTCAAGGGAATGCAGGACCTCCTGGTCCAAGACAACCTGCTGGAACATGGACTCAAGGACAACCCCAAAATCAGTGGGCAGGTCCCTGGATGGGACCCACCCAAAATTGGAATTGACGAGGCCCAGAGGAGCCAGAGGGGGAGCAGATGCAGTACGTCTCAACACTGCATCCACAACAAGAACCAAATGTGATGGTGTCTATAAATAATTCACAACCAATTCCATTTATGATTGACACAGGTGCTACTTATTCATGTATAGGACGTGAAGGCTCCCAGCTCCCTCTCTCAAGCAATACGATAAAAACCACAGGCTTCTCGGGACAATCACAGGTATTGCATTTTACGGAGCCACAAATAATAACTTTAGAAGACACCACTGTAGCAGCACCTTTATTATTCTCACCGACTACTCCAGTTAATTTACTGGGAAGAGATTTGTTGTGCAAACTTAAAGCAAAAATTCAATGTAATGCTAAAGGACTGTATGTAACAATAGGACAGTTCTTACAGATTGCAGAAAAACCCAATAACTTGGATACAGTATATTGGCTGTTGTGCACAGGCAAGGGAGCTCAACATGCACAGAACTTATGGGAAGAATGGATCCTACAACGACGACCAGATTGTAAAAGAGCGACTTTGCCATTGCACTGTACCATGCACTATGACCAAGGAAGCCAAGATGAAGAATATGCACAATTATGGTCAGACGTGATGGAGAACACAGTCTCTGATGTGATACTAGGAGATATAATTGTAGGTGCTCCAGGAGCAGCCATCAGTGTACATCTGACTGAACAAATAGAACACTGGCATCAAGTACCGAACACAGCACCCCACATCTCCTTACTGGTGGGGGAAAAAGCACAATCCAAAGAGCTAGGATTGATGGTCAAACAAGCGGCTGAAGTGACTAAGTGGGGACAAACTCCTAATCCTTCTGTACACATTTCACAAGATCAAAAGTTTTTGAAAATAAATTTTTCAGGAATAGAAAGAGTGAGGGCAACACACACAGAAATAGATGGGAACATGACGTTGTCAACACACCCTCAGAGGGGGATGTGTAACACTCCGTTATCATCGCACACACAAATGTCAGTTAAGATGGTAGGGCAGATAGATGAAAAGGAATCTGCATTAGAGGAGGAACTGCTGAAAACAATTCCAGAAAAATTATGGACAAGACATTCAACAGATGTAGGATTAGTTAAGTCTGGAGGACAAGCCTTAATAAAAATAAGACCAAATGCAACATTGCCTTACCAAAGACAATATCCATTGACACCTCAAGCTGTAGCAGGGATTAAACCTACTATAGATGGTTTATTGGAAGCTGGAGTATTAACTCCTACTAAAAGTCCCTGTAACACTCCTATATTTCCTGTCAGGAAGCCCAACTCAGATAAATGGAGACTTGTGCATGATTTACGTGCTATAAATCAAATTGTAGAAGCAGAATTGCCTATAGTGCCTGATCCACACACATTGTTGTCCAATATACCAGAAGATACACAATGGTACACTGTCATAGACTTATGTTCAGCATTCTTTAGCATTCCACTACATCCAGCATCACAATACTTGTTTGCCTTTACATATGAAGGACGACAGCTGACTTACAATCGGTTACCACAGGGTTACTGTGAAAGTCCGTCAATATTTAATCGAGTACTAACTCAAGATCTAGCCTCATTAAATATCGAAAGTACTATGATTCAGTACTGCGATGACCTACTGATTTGTAGCCCAACAAAAGAGCAATGCGAAACAGATTCGTTAAGAGTTTTGACGGTTCTAGCTGAGAATGGACATAAAGTTAGCAGAGAAAAGTTGCAATTCTGTAAAGAGAAGGTAGAATATCTAGGCAGAGTGTTGGAAGGAACATCTAGGCATATATCTCCTGAACACATAGAAGCAATAATGAAAGCTCCTAAACCACGAACTGTTAAGGAGATGCTATCTTTTCTAGGCATGGTAGGATTTAGTAGGGACTGGATTTGTGACTTTGCACTAAAAACAGCACCCTTGAGAGCAATAGTAAAAGTAGCTGGACAAACAAAGAATAGTGCAGTGTTAGAATGGACACCTGAAGCACTAGAAGCGTTTGAGCAGCTAAAAAGAGAACTCTGTACAGCACCAGCACTTGCTAGTCCAGAGTATAATAAGCCATTCCATTTGTATGTCTCAGAGCGTGGAGGTTTTGCCACAGGGGTTCTGACTCAACAACAAGGGCCTAGTAAGCAACCAATTGCTTATTATAGCACAGCACTCGATAATATTGAAAAGGGCATGCCACCCTGCTACCGAGGTGTGGCAGCTGCCGCCTTTGCTTATCAAAAAGCCTCATCAATTACTATGGGACATCCTGTTGTGATGTACACCACCCATGCATTGCATGCACTCCTGACTAGCCCATCATTTGTAATTACAAATGCTAGAAGAACAGGATATGATGTAATACTCTCTGCACCTGAATTGACTATACGAAGGTGTCAGACAGTAAATCCAGCAGATCGCATGATGACCCCAGCAGAGGGAGATCCACACGATTGTCATCTTGTGTCAGCAGAACATCTGAAGACACGCCAAGATTTAGAGAACCAACCTCTGTCACACCCAGATTGTATATACTTTGTAGATGGGTCATGCTTTAGAGATGGGGATAGCAATAAAGCAGGCTATGCAATAGTAACACCAGACATAGATGGGAAAGCCTTCAAAGTAGTACAAGCTGAACATGTGCCACAACCCTGTTCAGCCCAGTTAGCTGAGTTACTCGCTTTGACAGGTGCTTGTAAACTAGCAGAAGAAAAAGCATGTACAATTTACACTGATTCAGCATATGCATATGGAATATGCCATTTGTATGGCCCCATATGGGCACAAAGAGGTTACAAAAGAGCAGACGGAACACCAGTAGTCCATGGAGAAGCAATTTCAGACCTTCTAGGTGCAATCAAACTACCATCCAGATTAGCTATAGTAAAATGTGCAGCACATAAGAAAGATGGTACATTTGTTAGTGACGGAAATGAAGCAGCAGATGAAGCAGCTAAGAAAGCAGCAGTAAATCAGGCAAACATGATGCCAGAATCCGCAGCACAAACAGACAATGAACCAAGTTCACCAGAGTCAAGTGTTAACCCTGATGAAGGGCCAAGTTCAAGTTCAAGCTCAAGCTCAAGTTCAAGCTCGAGCTCAAGTCCAGAATCTGAAGAAAGATTAGTACTTATACCAGAAGATTACGCACCCCCAGCACCAGACTTATCCTCACTAGCAGACATGCAGGCAGCAGCATCAGGCGAAGAGATTCGAAAATGGTTAGCAAGAGGAGCAACAAAAGATAATGATACTAACGTGTGGCGAAGTGCAGATGGGCGTTTTGTAGCTCCACAAAGTTTTCTCATAACCTTGATAAAGCAAGCTCATGGTAACGATCATGTAGCAAGAGGAGAAGTAATAAGAAGAATCCAAAAGACATGGTGGTCACCTTATCTAGGTCCTATGGTCCATCGAACTCTGTCACAGTTTTGTGACATATGCTCTAGATATAATCTTAGAAAACACTTCACATCACCAATAGGACATATTCCGGAGCCAGATGGACCGTTTAGGCATATAATGTTTGACTATGTGGACATGGGGGAACCCAGGATACAAGGGAAACGATACATCCTAGTGATTGTGGATAGATTTAGCAGATGGGTAGAAGCTGTAGCAACAGCTAAGGAAGATGCAATGGCAGTAGCAAAATTCCTGTGTAGGGAAGTGATACCAAGATTTGGAATCCCAGACACAATCAGTTCAGACAATGGGAAACATTTCACAAACAAGATAGTACAGAAAGTGACTCAGTGGTTGAACATCAAGCACAGGTTTGGATGTGTGTACCACCCCCAATCTCAGGGGATGGTAGAGAGAGCAAATGGAACTCTAAAAATGAAATTGGCTAAAATATGTGCAGAAACAGGTATGAATTGGTTTCAAGCTTTGCCATTAGCCTTGATGGGCATGAGATCGCAAACTAACCGCAACACACATTTAACACCACACGAAATGCTTACTGGCAGACCTATGCTTACATCCTTTGTTCGAGGGCCTTATAAAGGCCCCACGCTTGAACAACTACAAAGTGAACTTGATCACTATGTGAAGCACTTATCTGAAATACACAAAGTTATTTTCCAACAGGTTAAGGGAGCCACAATACATGACAACACCAGACCGAGGGTAGCTGATCCAGCTGATGACGCTGAGGAAGAGGACATAGAGGAGAGAACTGTGCTACCCGGTGACTGGGTGTTTATTCGAGTATTCAAAAGAAGGTGGAACGAAGCTAGAAGGGAAGGACCATACAAGGTGGTGTTGGCAACTCCAACTGCAGTAAAAGTCCAAGGTAAAGATGTATGGTACCATTTAAATCATTGCTGCAAGGCCCCAAACCCAGATCAGGTAAGGGACAGGGAACCTCAGGAAGACGCTGAAGAGTCTCCCAGAGCGGGACCTTCAGGTTTGCAATCAGGTTCCCAGGAGAGGGACACAAGGCCCAGGCAACAAGCACCAGATCCTTATGGGTATACTGAAGGGTTACCGTGGGTAGAAGAACAAGAAGGAGAACAAGGGTACTGGCCAGAGTGGCCCCAAGAAGATATACAAGATTGGGAAGCAGAGCTAGAAGAAGAAGAAGCAGTAGCAGAACAAGGAGGACCGTCCCTTAGAACAAGAGCCCAAGTTAGACAGCGAGAGCACAGACGTGCTAGAATTGAAACAGCGCGTAGACAGTCAGAAGAAGATCCCACACCTAGAGTTGTAGAATACTCAGATAGTGATTAAATCAGTTAGAAGTTAACACTGGCTCAGATAGTGATTACATTATTTAAACCAACTACAGTTGAAAGAACATACCCAACAAAAAACCCCCCAAGAAAAATATTGTGTAGGTTATTTGGGCATAGTCCCACGTGTCACCGTTGTGATCCAGATGGAGAAACCACCCTCTTATTGCCTCCTGAAATGAAGGAGGTCTATGGGTATAGGAATCCTCTTCATGATAGGTCTAATTAACAGTGGTGCTACTAAGAATGAGAGAAACCAACCGAAATGGACAAATGAAGAGAGACAAATACGCTGTGCATTAGCTACAATAACTAGAGCTAGAATAGTAGCTGGATTGGACAGTGGGGAAAGAACAGGATTTTGGGAAGCAACCTACCAAATAGAGGTCGATAATACACAACCCCCAGAAGAAAGAGTGCGCATTTATATAGAAATGAGAAAAAAGGCATATTGGAATAAAGCACAGATGGCAACATTAGATGGACTAATAGAAGCTGTACCAAGATCCAACGGTTGGTGTGCATTTGAGAATTCAATAGACGGCGAAATTAGAGGAGTATGTATTTCACTTGCAGGATGGAAGGGATGCTATGCAAAAGCGCCCGACCAGCCCAATATATCAAATATTGAATCAATAAAATATGTAACAATAATTCCGCAGATAACAAAGAAATTACCCAAAAATCAAGCAGAATCTGACCAGACATGGAAGAATGACATGTTCTTCCAATGGTTGAAATTTACAGCTGAGTCTGTAACCACGCGAGACTGCATTGTGTGTCATGATAGAAGCAATAGGCCCCCACGAGTGGTGATAACACATGGAACAAGAGAATGTATAGACAATCCAACATACAGTGAACAACTGTGCCCTATCAGCTGTCTTTTGCATTCAGCTGCTATACATTATGGCCCTGAATGGATGCAAAACATAAGCAAATGTTCATATCAGCCTGTAGGAACATTAGATGCTGTACAAAGAGAAATAACACCTACACAACAACGCTATCCTTTATGCATCTACTCAAATGGGAGCATTGAAATGGGAGATCTATCACCAAGTTGCAATGAAACACAGCCGGCAACAGGATTCTTCATAAAAATGCACCAGATATGCGACAATAAAACAGATAGTCAGACATGCAGTGAGATAGTAAAAGTACAACAACCAGATTTAAGCGCTGGAACAACACCGCTGGCAGACATATTCTGGTACTGTGGAGGAACGACAGTTAGACAAAACTTACCAAATAACTGGGGTGGGTGTTGTGCTCCAGTACTATTAGAAGGAGATTTGATTGTAGTAGGACTATATAGCAAGAAACACAGACGGAATAAACGTGAAGACAAGTTTGTGAAAACGATTGGAAAGGAAATATCGGCATGGAAAGAGTTTGATAGAGATGGAGGACTATCAGTGACCTGGGATGGTATTCCAGTTGGTGTACCAACTGAGCATGAGGCTATAAACAGGGTAGGAGGAGCATTCACGACAATCTTCTTGCCATGGGTTCAAATTTCGAAAAATGCAAGGTGGATCAACCTACTTTATTACAATCAACAAAGATTTTGGAATCACACTTTAGGAGTCTTAGGACTGGTTCAGGAACAATTGGATAGAAATACATTAATGACTACACAGAATAGATTCGCCCTGGACACGATGCTGGCACCTCAACGAGGAGTATGTGCCCTAATTGGAGAAGAATGTTGTACATACATTCCAAGACACACAGGCCCAGATGGTAACATAACTAAGCTATTAAGAGCCATGAGGGACATGAGAGACGAAAATGTTAAAATCATTCAAGACGTACAGAGGAATAATGCATGGACTTCCTGGTTTGATTGGCTGAATCCTTCAAATTGGTATGGACTACTTGTGAAACTAGGGACAATTATTTTGATAGTATTGGGAACTCTGCTCATACTGTCATGTTGCGTTATCCCCCTGGCGAAAGCAAGCATTCAAAGAATGGTGGGACAATATACAATGACTGTGGAATATCACGAACAAACACCACCAGATGACGACTGGGAGGCAGACTCCATTTACGTGGAAATGAAGTGAACACAAAAGATTACCGCTGCTACATGATGGACAAAATGACTGTATATTTATTACTCACATGTATACTGAGTTTATTTAGCATAGTATGTTAATCAAACAAACAAACAAACAAACAAACAAACAAAAAAAGTAGTATTAGAAGAAGAAATATGTTTTGTCTGTTTTTGTTGTATTTTTGTCCTGTCTCTGTTATACACGTATGTATGCAGGATGGAACCGGTACCTGACCCACGATGGATAGTTTCCTGTACAGTCTGCCGTAATGCATGGAGGGAGGTTCTGGAACAGACCCCAACAAGAAGATGGGCAGACCTAAGACATGATCTGGTCGACTGGTTCCCACACCGTCCGATGGGGACTAAGAAGTTCATCGCGATGGCCAACGTCTTGACAAGAGACTTCAAATGGATCAAGTCAATGAGACAGGAAACGTTCGACCTGGACATAAGCAGAGGACTTCGTCTGGTAACTACTTCATACCAGCTTGGAAGACATCTGAAGCTAGGCCTCTATAGAGGTATTGGGATCGAAGAGAATTGGGTTGGATATGATATCTGTGGGGTAATTGAATTTGACGATGTATACATGGCAGCAGAAAAGACCATAACTAAAGTGATGTTGGGAGATGACATTTTATGGACAAATACACCAACCACTTTGCAACGTGCGCTTGAAGCTCTTCCGAACGCTGATGAAGTCTGGCTAGACTTCTTACGTCAGGAGACAGGCAGGATAAACCGAATTCCACTATCACAGCTGATGAGCTGTAAGGACCTCCACGTAATCGAATTTACTGAAGAGGACCGCAAGGCATGGACTGAAGAAGGGACTGAAAGTCTTGACACGCTCTCCTTGATTTACAGGGACCCTAACGGAGTGCTTAAATGGCTTTAGTGGTTTCAAATGTCTTTGTCATATATGTATTGTACAGAAGTCGAGTCCTGGTGGTGAATGCACTGTCGAGCACAAAAAAGCTGGCAAGGTGGGAATTTTTCCTTCTAAATTGGCTACACGGAAGGTTTTTTCGCCCACCTCTGGACTCTTCGTATCTAACCAATTGCATACTTATTATACTCTCATATACTCGTTTATGCTAAGTATACTCATCTTTTACTTACCTCTCTTAGACTGATGTCTGGTGAGGGGGTAATATGTGAGTTTTAAGATTCAGTTCATTGATTTATGTGAGTTTTAAGATTCAGTTCATTGAATTAGTAAGTTTCCTTTGAGTTAATGGTTTTTAGTAATTTTTGCATGCATAGTTTAAGGTTAAGTAAGGTTTCTTTTCGTGATAAGGTTCAGTATGTAGGGTTTATTTCCATTTTTTCTGTTTATATTTCTCTGTAGTAACATATAAGTTAAGTTCTATTTCCTTTGCTTTATTTTTCTTTATGTGACTTAAAAGTCACAGAGGGGGAAATATGTGAGCATATTTTAATTAAATATACTTGTGCATGCAACTCTAGTGATAGAAACTATTAATCTTAATAGAAGAACATAGAGGTAAGGTAAGGAGACAGAGGTGAGCTAAGGACAATGTGATGTCACAGTAGCAAGAACAGGCAGCATGAACTCAAACGAACTCTAGACAGGTAGCCATCTTGGATTTGAGATGCTTAGGGGACAGTGTGTACCAAACAGACCCTAGGGATGATGTAATCTTTGTACCTTGAGCATCCAAAAGTACCTGATGTCCCTAGACATGATGTAATGTCAGCTGATATTAGCCCTAGACATTATGTAATGCCAATAGCCCCAGACATGAGGTAATCTCCTCAGACATGGGGTGATCTTAACTGTGATGTAACAGGGGCTGGATACATGTGCAGACATGTCAAATTTAAAGGGACACAGACAAATAACCAAAAGACACACACTCAGCTTAATGAATAATAAGTTTAATAAGAGTAGGCACAAAATAAAATGACATGTGCGTCTACATAGTGAATACAATAAGAATACAAAGTATAAGGCCCAACATATAAAAATACAGTAAAATAGGGGGCCTGGGTAAGCATCAAATAACAAAAGGCATAAGAAATTAAATATCAAGCCTTCTCTGACCCAGAACCACATTGATGGGAAGATCAGTGTGAGGAATAAAAACAGAAATACCACGATTCAAAAGTGGTGTAGGCGCTTCAGGAAAATCAGTTTGGGTACCAACAGACATTTTAAAATCAGTCTGAGTACTGACGCTTCTTAGACCAACAGGCCTTAAAAGAGAATGGGCTGGAGTACTAGACTCTGGTCGCACGGGCCTGAAGGAAAGTAAAGGGGAGCTATGTGCCTCCGGACGTGGTCTCTTAGAAGGACCAGGCCCGGAGTCATCTTTCCTGGCATAAGTAAGACCGTTCTTATGAAGAAATTGTGTCAATGATCCATCAGACTCATTTTGGCAAAAACTCACTGAGGCTCGGTCAGCAACAGGTTCAGTAGGAGTGTAATCCTCAAAGGAGTTGTGCTCTGGACTGTCCTGGCTGTCCGAATCGTCCAAAGGGATGTATTCAGTGCTTGGGCAGTTGCGCTTAGCTATAACAATAAAATAAAATGCGTAAATACAACAAATTAGGAAAATAAGACAAATAATTAAAATGAGTGCGAGAGAGATGCTTACCCATGGCCTGTCTGTCGAGAACTGTAGAGTAACCCGGAAGAACTAAGAATATATAGTAAAATAAGCGCCGCCCCTATATTTTTTAATAATAAACAAACTTAGTGTAAAGATAATGGAAAATTATTTGAAAGAAAAATAGACTATAATGGGGAAAAGATATGGAGTCAGATGACGAGGTATATGACGTAAGCAAACAAGATAAGAGAAAATGTAATTACAATGGGTGACAATACTTGGAAAAAGTTGGATTACAATGGGTTAATAATTTGATAAGAAATAAGAAAAAATGTACAGGGGAGGGGGCTAGTTGAGCGCTCCTCCCCTTGAAAACTGTATAAAAGAAGTGCCCATGTCACAGTACTGCAGTCAGGTCTTGGAGGTGCTTGGGACTACAACCTAGGCATTGCTAAGCTGGCTCACTTGGTTTTTATTGCTGCAATAAATCCTGCCTTACTTCATCCAGATCTACAAGGAGTCCGGAGTCTTTTCTTTGGTTCTTTTTAAAGTTAAAGTTTTTGTGTAATATTTGTAATTAAGGCAACTGCAACTAGTGTAGGAGAAAAATCTCCCACATACACCTGGACAACACAAACAGGCAAGCTGAGGACTTGTGCAGCAGTTAAAACAGCGCGTGGCAGCGATGCTCAACGTGCACGCGCGCGCGCTGTGAAATCATATAAAACTACATTCATCAAACAAAAACAAAATACCCAAGAAAGCACGTGTGTACATCACTGAGGGACTTAAAATCATAATTATACAAGTATGTAGTGTGAAATCATCGGTTATTAGAATAAAACATCTAACTGAATCACTACCAAACTTTTTTTTGTGACCTACCGCTGTGAATTCACATGCAGACTGGGAAGAAGCTAAAGGGTAACACTCCCCAAAACAGCATGTGGTCACAGGAAATCCAAATATGGTCATGGCAAGTGGAAACACAAAGTACTGTTTTAAAGACATACCTGCTACATAAGCACCCTAGCATCATGATATCAACATTCTACTGATATTGCTAGCAACATGCTAATGACACTAGCATCATGCTAACAACATGCTAATCGTGTTATTAGCGAAATGCTAATATAGTTAGCATAATGCTAGCGACATGCTAATATTGTTAGCATCATGCTGGCAACATGCTAATATAATTAGCATAATGCTAGCGAAATGCTAATATTGCTAGCATAATGCTAGCAACATGCTAACAGCATGATAATGATGTTGCTAGGGGGCGTGGCTTATGACCATCATGATGAATGCGAAAGACTGATTGATTGCCTGAGTAAAATGAACCCACCCCCATGTTCCTACGACAGTGGGATCCACAGTTAAATTCAGTTTAAAAGTTCCTATGGAAGTTACTAATGTATGTTAATTGCCTCATGCTGGGGCAGTTTACCACTCGCCCATTAGAAAAGTCATGTCAAGCCCCCTTTCCCCGAATAAACCCAAATAAAATAAGTTTCAGAATGAACCATACAATTTGCCACCTGTTTCATGGGTTTACGACGAACGTAAAAGTGACGAGTCATGCACCAAATTCCCCATTATAAGTCAATGGGGCAAATTTGGGCACCTGTTTTACCCCAGGGGTATAACCTATAACCTCTTGCGGGGTATGTCTGACACAGCTTGCCAGCCTCTTCAAATGTGGTAAACTTAAGATTTCTATCAAATTCTCACTCTGCGCTTCAATCCGTCAAAGTTGTTATCAATGTTAAGTCTATGGGATTTTTTTGGGGTGGTTAATTGCCCCTGCCCTGCTCGGCACTTCCGCATTCCTGCCACGGAGCCCATTCAGAAAAACAGTGAGCGCGCTCTCGGCACTTCCGCATTCCAGCCACTGAGCTCATTGACTCTAAGCGCTGCACTCGCTCTCTACATACACCGGCTCTACTCTGCATTCGTGCTGCAGAGCTCGTGCGGAGAAACAGTAAAAGCTCACTCTGCACTTCTATCCTTCAACCCCACGCACGCCCGTGACAGTATAACCTGGCCGAGAGCTGTTGTCTGAAGGTGTGTTAAACAGAGAGCTGTGATGATCAGGAATTGCGAACAGGTGTGTTTGGAGCGGTGAATGACGTGGTGAAAAGCAAGAAACGGGATGGATCGTGGAGCAGGAGTGTGCAGGTGATCATGATCTTGACTGAGATATGGGCATGACCTGGCGTGCTGTGACAGAAGTTTGATCGCATTTTAATTACTGGAGATTTTAATATTCATGTATGCTGTCCATCTAAACCTCTGGTTAGTGACTTTTTAAATCTCATTGAGTCTTTTAATCTTGTTCAATGGGTGTGTAGCCCGACCCATGAACATGGTCACACCCTAGATCTAATTTTATCTCACGGTTTGCCATTATACGATGTTCAGATATGTGATGCTTATTTTTCTGATCATAATCCTGTTAAGTTCGATATTCACATTTCCTGTCCTGTTAAATCCTGTATTCCGACATCTCTCTCACGTAAAATCAGTCCTGGTACTGCGGGACAATTTTGTACACAATATGAGAATGCTGATGAATTTGTTGAGCTGGTGAATCCTGGTCCCGAAGTGAGTGCTGAGAGTTTACTCTCTGTTTAGCTCCACCTGCTCATGCATTCCTGACTGTGTCGCCCCTCTTAAACCAAAGCGCTCCAAACTAAAATCTGAGCCCTGGTTAAATGAGAACCCGCTCTATCAGACAGAAATGCCGGAGAGCTGAACGTAAATGGAAAAAAGATAAGTTACAGGTGTCCTTTGAGATTTTTAAAGAATGCCTGTCAGAATACCAGAAAACTGTTAAAACAGAGAGAGTTGAATATTTTTCTGTTCTATTCAAGACATTAAACACTGTTATTAACCCCACAGACACCACTTGCCATGATATTACTGCAATTAAGTGTGAAAAATTCATTATGAGCACTTATTATACCTCCTGCTCGTTATCCATCTGTGCCTCCAGTGTGGTTAACTGTGCTAAGCCAGTTCAACCCTGTTTCTCTCTCTCATTTGCATGGTATCATTGTTCATTTGAAACCTACTTACTGTCCCCTAGACATTGGTCCAGCCAGACTCATTAAAGAGGCCTTTAATTCAATTGGTCCTACTACTTGGTCCTACGGGTCTGAAGTTTATTAAATCCTATCTGAGTAACAGAACCTTTTCAGTGAGCCTAGGTGGCTTTTCTTCTTCAGAGGCTCCACTAACTTGTGGGGTACTGCAGGGTTCCATCCTGGGTCCCATCCTCTTTTCTTTATATATGCTGCCCTGGGTTCCGTCATAAACAAGCACGGTATCTCTTTTCACTGTTATGCTGATGACACTCAGATCTATTTGCCTTTAAAGAAAAAACACACAAAAAATGCCATCAAGTCAAGTGAAGTGAAGGGCCAGCATAACGCTAACATTTAGCTAGGTTGCTAGCGTTAGCAAACACATCTAAAATAGCTGAGGTGTTACAAAACACTAATCATCTTACAAATATGCATCCTAGCCAACCCTCTCGAATTTTTCCATAAACCTTTACTTTCTTTCTTTCTAAGGTTGGAACCAACACCGTGGAATATCTGTCAGTCGAGGTCGTACACCTACATCCTGATGTTGGGAGATAATGACCAGCACTGCTCTCAGGCATTAGTGCTTCTGAGTAAGAGTATCATAATGATGTCGCTGTTGAACTTGTTTTGTATTATCTGATTTTGTGCTTGTGGAAAATAAATATAAATATTTTTTCTATTATTTGTACAATGAATTGGGTGCTGTTTATTATGGTGGCCGAGAAGTGCAAAACAACTTAACAAAATGAAAACAAAATAACAAATTAAAAACCACAATAACAAAACCCAAAACAAAATAAAACATTCAAAAACAAAATAACAAAACCCAAATCAAAATAACAAAACCCAAAACAAAACAACAAAACCCAAAACTAATTTGTTATTTTGTTTTGTTAATTCAAAGACAAAATAACAAATTCCAAACCAAATTAACAATTAGTTTCGGGTTTTGTTATTTTGTTTTTGGATTTGTTAATTTGGTTTTGAATTTGCTAGTTAGTTTTCGGATTTGTTAATTTGGTTTTGAATTTTTTATTTTGTCTTTGAATGTTATTTTGTTTTCAGTTTTGTTAAGTTGTTTTGCACTTCACGACCACCGTAGTTTATTGCATATATGTATGGTTTGCAAAACTTAGTGTTTTCTTTTGTAATAGACCAGTATATCAAAGTAATTCAACTGTTTAAACTGTTTTACCCATAGACATGTAAAACATAAAAATAATAATAACCTATGTGAGGTAGAATTAACTCAGCATTATAGTTAAATATGACCTAGAATTTAGATTGAATATTTTACCAATCTTGCTTAAATGGGTTAAATTAAATTAACCCAGCATGTAGTTGGTCCAATATTTATCCAGCAGCTGGGTTAAAAACAACCCAGTTTGAAGTTGTTATTGAATGTTGTGCAATGTTGTCGCTTGGATTGTTACAAACTAAATATCTAGAGTTCCTGAATTTAACAAATATTGAGAGCAGTTTTTGTGTGAATATGAGAGTCCAAGCAGAGAAGAGTAGCAGGAATGATCTGTGCCAGAAGGTTATAAGCAAGTATGAAAAGAAAAGTTTATAGAATGGTTATGAGACCACAAGTCTTGTAGGGTTTGGAGACTTTGCTGCTGATAAAAAGAAAGGAAACGGAGCTGAAGGGGTGGAGCTAAAGATGGTGCAATTTGCTTGAAGAGTGACAAGAATGGACACGATTTGGTACATGTTAACAGTTAGTGAACAGTTCTAGGTTGGAAACCACCAGCTAAGTTGAGCAACACTGGACACAGCTAAAGTCTAGCAACATAACATTTCATTTTGTTTTGAAGTTTAAGAAATTCTCCTTATGTAATTAAAAACCCTAGATAAATACATGAATAAATAAACATATAAATGATTAAAAAGTTATTTAATTAAGTTGTGTTAATTAGTTTTTGTTCCTTTGTGTAGGAAACAACAAAAATAAAAATTTCCTTAATTAATTTAAAGGGGGGACGTGAATGCATTCACAGTTATGCATCATTTAGTGTAATCTGTTATTTAGGGAAGCATTTCTGTAATTTAGTGAGGTATTTGAAGCGTGCATTTAGTGTACAGTATAAACGTAGAGGCGTGTGAGCTCGGTCTGGCACACCCAAGGCTCGTTTTCCTGAGAGTGTTCTCAGGAACAAGGTAGAATGTATAGGGTCTGCCGAATGCCTCATTAATTCACAATAGTTGCATTTTTATAAATGTGTGAACCACACATCCATGGCTCAGCGGTGCGCAGGTTTAAGTATCTGTTTTCCCGAGTGTTCCTCGGGAACTTGGAGTGGCGTTTATTCATGACCTTAACATAAAGGTGTGTAGACATGGCAAATCTATTTTCCTGACAGTGTTGTCAGGAATAAGGATCACGTGTATTCGCGACCACATTTTTGGTTAGTTTTAAGTTGCAAACATTGTTTTGGATTAATTCCCACCTTGGTTGGACGACATGGAGTTCCTATGAGGCTGAGATCCATTTCCTGAGCATCTCAGGAACAAGGTATAGTGTGCAAATTACTGGACTTAAATAATAATAATAATAATAATAATATTTGTGATAATACTAAAGAATATGCTATATATTCTGGAATAATTCAATTAAACGAGCTTAAAGGGTCTATAATTAAACTGAAAATCTTGAAGTGTCCGCCTAACTTTGATACACTACAATTCACCAACAATCAAAGCATGCTTATGAAATTATTACATTTGTGCACATATTATAACAATTGCAGTAACAAAAATTCAGAGCAAGTTGGATACCAAATTATGCAGCGGTGAACGCTCTGCTGCTCCAAATTAAGCACAAGCCTTGGCTTGGGAGCTCATGACAGAGTAACATGCACTCCTGACACAGACAAAGAACTGACTGACTGACTTCTACTAATATTCACACTAACACACCTGACATAACAAACATCTGTACAGATTGTATGTGACAAAGATTCATGTCTTTCATGTTGTATATGACTGTACTCAACTTCTTCGTTGTTTTTTTGGTGGCTGGCAGCCACATCATAGGTGCATTACCACCACCAGCTGGACTTGAGTGTGGAGCTTCAGATTGACAGCAATATAGTTCCTTCACTTAGATTCTATCTACTAGGCCAGTTTCATTTAGATAATTAAATAGACTTTTATATATTTTAAATTTCATCTTTCCTAGTATTTTTTCTGTTGTCACTTCTACTTCTACCTTTTGTATGGGTTCTGAGTTCCTGTTTTTCTTTGTCCTATCTTTTATAGTTTGTTATTATATATGTGTTACTGTCCCTACTTGTCCACAGACTCACATTGTCCAGTTGGGTGTTTGCCTATTATCTTCAGACTCTGATTTAGTTCTGTGTGTCCTATATTTAGCCGAGCTACGATGATTTCCTCTCTTCTGTTTCTGCCCCATACTTTCCCTGTTTTTGAATTTAATGCACATCTACCTGTTTCTTCTTCATCCCATCTTTCTTGCCATATTTTGTTTGCTTGTTCTAAGCTTCTGCTCTGCTTTTGGGATTTTTATTTGGACAATTTTGCTTTTGAGTGCTTGTTTGTCGAGTTTATCTGCTTCTTCGTTTCCTTTTACTCCTTTGTGTGCTGGTACCCACAGGAAGGTACCAGAAGGGTGTAATCCTTCACCTACACCCTTCTGGTATAATCCTGTTATTGTTTGCAATATGTTAAATAGAATGTCCTGTCTGCATGATGAGTTTTCTGTTTCTATGTTGTCAGATACTATTATTGTCTCTCCTTGGTAGTTCTTCTACCCCATTCAAGTGTCATTTGTATTCCTTTTAGTTCAGAAGTGTATACTGATATTCCGTTATTCTTTCATTAACTGATACTTTATATTGTGGGATGTAAAATGCTACCCCTGATCGTCCCATACCTGGATCTTTGGAAGCGTCCATGTATATTACTAATTTCCTATTTCCTAGTGTTTTTATATGGTTTTGCACTATTAGCTAGCATGGGATGTGTTTTGGGTTGTCCTTAATTTTTTGTTTTAGACTTGTGTCTATTGATGGCGTTATCAGTTTCCATTGTGGGAGACCAAATCTTGAGCGCTCTCACCGCACTGCACTGAGCATGCACATTGCTGATAAATCGGGGGCAAACCATTCTGGTTATAACATGAAGGGCATAAATACTCTTATTTGTGCATTGTCTTCATATTAATAGTATAATTAAGAATATTTTCTGTAGATTGTAAAGATATGATTGTTACGTAGTGCGGTATGAAGAGCCGCACCACGCAATGTTTTTTAATGATAAGAGCCCTTATGCTGGGCTATAGAGTGGGTGAACGAAATAGGAGGCTGTGAGAGTGGTTGTGATACGCACGGGAAGACCTTCCCGTTTGGAGATAGCGTGGGATTATTAATTAAGAAACTTAAAAGGAAACAAATGAATATTGTAAACACAAAAATAAACAGAGCGCCGCCGTCTATGCGAGAATGGACGAAGCTCTGGAAAATAAAACAAAACTTTTATCCTCTCGGGGCCTTCGCCCTTACCGAGGATCTATGGGAGAGAGAGGGGTTTGTGTTTTATGCACAACTGAGTGCGCACGCTTAACTGATGCTCTTTTACTTTCTCTCTCTCGCTTTCGCCGGCGTCTTAAACAGACAGAGGCTGGGGCTTTGCCTCTGTCTCTAAACAGCACACTGTCTGTCTGTCTGCCTTTTATTTTTACTTCTTTGTTTCTTTGTTTCTTTCTTTTTTTGTCTTCGGTCCTGATACCTTACCAGTGCCACCTAAATGATATCATGAAGTTGCGCCGGTATCAGGATCTTTTAAATATACACGCCTTCAGGTGCGGCTCGTTCAGGCTGATTGCCTGATGGCAGCAACCTGCAGAACTGCCTGTTCTGAACAGTTTATGCGTGGCTCTGCCCCTTGCTTGACCCGCATCATTACAATGATGTTGCAGAAACTGTCACGAGCCAGCCCAATCAGCCAAGCACATCCAGGTCATGATTTCAGCTAATTAAGCCCACGCACCTGCAATCTATTAACAATCTACCACGCCTTTAAAAAGAAGCTTCGAACTCCATTCAGTGCCGAAGTATCCTGCTTACGTGCCTCTTGATCTGTCACTCGCGATTTTTCCAGTTATTTCTACCTCTGTGTATGACCCTGCCTGTCTTCCTGGATTTTGTCTCATGCCTTGCCCTCTGGATTATTATCACTGCTTGGATTTGCTTCTGTGTATGACCTCGCCGGCATTACGGACTTTGATTTTGGTACGGGCTTCCGGATTTGCTTTTTCTCACCGCTGGACAACTGTTACCGACCCTGCCTGTTCTTCCGACCTCGTTTAGTGCTATTCCCCGCAATCTCTGTGTGTGCTTGCAGACTTGTGATCACTTCAGTGTATGTAGATATCAGACAGGAGTGTTTCGCGTCACAAGCATTTCATTCCCTGCCGTATTTGTGCTCCTGCTGAGCCTGCACATTGAGACTTATTTCAAATTCAAATTCAAATTTTATTTGTCACATACACAGTCATACACAGTACAATATGCAGTGAAATGCTTATACGACCGCTCCGTGACCTTAAATAATTTTTACAAAAGGAACCTATGAAACAGATTCCAACAAAGTTACAAAATATATATATATACATAAAATCTGAAGTATGAAAGAATGTGCTCTTGTCAGAAGTGGGATGTGATGTAATATATTACGACTATAGTCTGTGAAAAAACTTGAGGTAGTTTTTTAATGAGATGAGGGGGGTGTGAAAAGAAGTCCTTGAAGTGTGCAAAATGTGCATATGTGCATATATGTGCAATGTGCATTGACATAATTGTCCGTTCTGTGTGTGCAAGAAAATGCAAAGGTGTTTAGTCCAGTGTGTTGGTTTGATTGAGAGACCGTATCGCCTGCGGGAAGAAGCTCCTTCTCAGTCTCTCTGTATTGGCCTTGAGGGAGCGGAAGCGCTTCCCAGACCGCAGCAGAGAGAACAGTCCATTGCTGGGGTGGCTGAGGTCCTTCATGATTTTCCTGGCCTTGGTCCAGCACCGCTTGTTGTAGACAGAGTGCAGGTCAGGGAGCTCAGTTCGGATGATGCGCTCAGCTGATCGCACCACCCTCTGTAAGGCTCGTCTGTCCTGCATGGTGCTGTTCCCGAACCAGGATGCGATGTTTCCCGTCAGGATGCTCTCTATGGTGCAGGAGTAAAAGTTCCTGAGCACCTTGGAGGGCAGTCTAAAGTCTCTCAGGCGTCTGAGGTGGTAGAGACGCTGTCGGCCTTTTTCACCACGGTGTTGATGTGACAGGACCATGATAGGTCCTGCGTGATGTGAACACCGAGGTACTTGAAGCAGTCCACTCTCTCCACTGGGCTCTCGTTGATGACGGGGGTCTGGTAGTTCCTCTCCTGCTTAGTGCTGAAGTCCACTATCAGCTCCTTTGTTTTACTGACATTTAGAAGAAGGTTGTTCCTCTGGCACCAGTTCTCCAGATTTCCAATCTCCTTCAAGTAGGCCGTCTCGTCGTTGTCAGAGATCAGGCCCACCACGACGGTGTCGTCAGCAAACTTGATGATGGTGGTGGAGCTGGTAGTGGCCGCACAGTCATGTGTGTACAGAGAGTACAGCAGGGGGCTCAGAACACAGCCCTGTGGGGCTCCAGTGCTGAGAGTGAGAGAGGCTGAGACGTGTCCACCCATCCTTACAGCCTGTGGTCTCCCAGTTAGGAAATTAGAGATCCACTGACACAGAGATGAGCTGAGTCCCAGATGCTCCAGTTTGGTGGTGAGTGTGGAGGGAATTATGGTGTTAAATGCTGAGCTGTAGTCGATGAAAAGCATTTTAACATAATTCCCCCTTCTAGTGTCTAGGTGAGTGAGTGTTGTGTGGAGGAGATGAGAGATGGCATCATCTGTGGAGCGGTTCGGGCGGTATGCAAACTGTAGTGGGTCCAGAGTGTCGGGTAGTGAAGAGATGATGAAGTCTCTGACCAGCCGTTCAAAGCATTTCATCACCACTGAGGTGAGGGCTACAGGTCGATAGTCATTGAGGGAAGCAGGATGTGGTTTCTTCGGAACAGGAACAATGATGGACTCTTTGAAGCATGTGGGGATCACCGACTGAGATAAGGAGAGGTTGAATATCTCTGTGAACACAGGTGCAAGCTGGTCTGCGCAGGCTCTGAGGACTCGACCTGAGATGCCGTCTGGTCCTGCTGCTTTCCTGGTGTTCACTCTCCTGAAGGCTCTCCTCACGTCATGCTCGGAGATGATGAACGCGTTTCCGGTGCTGGCAGTGACTTCCTCTCTGCAGCCGTTAGCACCGCTAGCATTAGCAACGCTAGCGTCTTTAGCTGCAGCCTCGAAGCGAGCATAAAAGGTGTTCAGCTCGTCTGCCAGAGTCATGTCCGCGTTCGTCATACCGGATGTTGGTGTTTTATAGTCCGTTATTGTCCTTAGTCCCTGCCACAGGCTCCTAGAGTCACTCTGTTGGAGTTGTGACTCTAGTTTCCTTCCGTAGCGCTGCTTCGCCTCTTTAACCGCCTTCCGGACGTTATAGGACGCAGCCTTGTACTGGTTCATGTCCCCCGATGTAAGTCCCGCGTTGTAGGCAGCGGCGCGAGATCTCAGAGCGTCGCGGATGGTTTTATCCACCCACGGCTTCTGATTGGGAAACGTTCTGATGGTCGTTTTCTGCACGGTATCATCCGCTAGTTTCCCGACGAATCCCACGACCGCTTCCGTAAACATGCTGACGTCATCGGAGCTGTTCCGGAACATGTCCCAGTCTGCGTCATCGAGTGCGTCCTGAAGCGCGGCCACCGATTGGTCCGTCCAGCGCGCGACCTCCCTCTGAACCGGAAGTTCCTGTTTAAGCCTTTGTTTATATTTTGGCATGAGGAAGATGGCAGCATGGTCGGATTTCCCAAACGGTGGACGAGATTGTGCCTTGTAGCCGTCCTTGACTGTTGTATAACAATGGTCCAGTGCCCTTTCACCCCTGGTTGGGCATGTGATGTGCTGATAAAAGTTCGGCGCTGCGCGTTTGAGGTTGGCACTGTTAAAGTCCCCCGCCACAATAAGCGCAGCGTCCCGGTGCTGTTTTTGGTGCTGTGTGAGTGCCTCGTGCAGCTCGCATAAGGCAGTGTCCGTGTCCGCTTGTGGCGGAATATAAACGGCGCTGATTATGACCGATGTAAACTCCCGAGGAAGATAAAAAGGACGACACTTGATGGTCAATAGTTCCAGGTTGGGTGTGCAGGAGCGTGCGAGAGGAACAACGCTCGCGCTGTTGCACCAGCCGCTGTTCACCATTAAACACACGCCGCCTCCCCTTGTCTTCCCCGAGTCCCTTGTCCTGTCCATGCGGTGAACCGAGAAGAACTCGGCCGGCTGGATGGCGTGGTCCGGCACCGCTGGGTTCAGCCATGTCTCGGTGAAGCAGAGAAGATTGCAGTCCCGAATGTCTCTCTGGAACTTTATCCTGGCCCTGAGGTCATCGAGCTTGTTCTCCATTGACTGGACGTTGGCGAGCAGGATACTAGGCAGAGGAGTGCGGTGTGCACGGGCTCTCAGCCTGTTCCTGACGCCGGCTCGTTTTCCTCGGGGTCGCCGCTTCGCGTCGCGTCCTTTGTTTTCCCTCAGGATCTCACTCGGCCAGCTCGGATCCGGAGTCAAAAACGTCGAATTGTGAGTACATTGTAGACCAATAGAAATAAGAGTATCTCTATCGTACCTAATGCACTCAATTGTGATGAATTGGCCGGATTAAAGTTGCTAGAAATTAAATAAAAAGACGAAAACAAAGTAAAGTCGGTCGGAGCAGTCGTGACGGCAGCCGACCTCACCGGCGCCATCTTGGAATGATCCAAGATGTAGTTATTTGTAATTATTTGTAGTTATTTGTGCCTTCGAACTAAAGCTTTCAGAAAGGCGTTCTGTCTGCAATTGGGTTCACTCCCGTTCAGCCCCACCCCTGACAGAAACGTTGTTTAACTGTCTCTGAAATGTGTGTTGGTTAAAAGGGGACTGTGTGAAAGTAATTAAGAAGGGTGGTGATGGTACATTCTAGGAGGCAGAGCCTCTTACATATAAGGCCATCATCAGCTGATGCTGAGGAGAGGGTTTTTTGGTTTGAGCAGAGTGAAGTGGAGTTAGTTTTGTGCGAATGTTCAGAGAGCCGAGTTGGACAGATTGTACATTTTTGTATATATTTTGTAAATTATTGTTTTTTCTCTTTATTTCTTTGTCCTCAATTTATTGCGCTATTTGGATCACTCGAGCACCTTTTCAAAAATAAACACTTTTTCAGCACCAAAGTGCTATTGTGATTGCGCCATCACTGAAATATTGTCAAGATTTCTGTGAAGGAAGAACCCCGAAGTAGGGTGGTGATGCAACACTGCCACGCCTTCATGACAGAAGCATAAATATTTTTGTGTTTTAAGCATAAAGCATAAATATTTTTTAGCATAAAGCATAAATATTTTTTAGCATAAAGCATAAATATTTTATAATAAATTGAATTCCTAAGTATTTTATACATTAATGTAAATTTAATAATAGTACACCTCTCTTTCTTGTATTCAAAAATGAAATTATGAGATACCTAGAAAGTATTAGGATTTCAAAAAATCTCAAAGCTTTTAGAATTTTACATTTATTTGAGTCGTATGGAATAACATTTTAGATTAGTGGAAGAAAGGCCTCACGCTATGATGTTCCTGAACGTTATGTCACAGAAAGTATCACTGAATATAATGTCACTCAATATAATGCCACACAGAAAGTTATTAATCATTTTTCGGCGTATGTTTAAGACATTATCATGGCTGACCCATTTGAGATATCGAAAATCTAATGTCTTTAGATCTCTTTGGCCCAGTTTGGTAGTGATTGTATAATTTCCCTAGGAGGAGTATATCAAAATCCATTGGGTGCATTTTTGCGAACGACCCAAAATAACCAGCCTCCTGTTGAGTTTAGCCCAGGACATGCAGCACGAAAGTTGTTCGGCTCAATGAGCTCTAAAAGTGTACCGAGTTTCGTGTGCCTACGTGAAAGTCTGTATGAGCTAGGCAGCAAAATCTCGTGTGGGGGCCCCTGGGGGCCCTGGACCACGAGACTCTCCTGATGGCAGCAGATTCCAACCTGTCTGCCAAGTTTCCTGAGTTTTTGAGCATGTTAAGACTCCTGAATAGGTCCAAAAGGTTGGAAAAAAAAAATCCTTACAAAAACGAGGAAACATCCTCAGGTCAATTTTGTCTGAAGGACGTCCAGGCACGCCAGCAGTGCGACATTGAAACGCAGCATTTCATTCCTGCTTTATCAGGGAACAGGGTTACAGCTAAGTAACCTGAGATGTTCCCTTTCAAAAGCTACACTCGATGCTGCATGAAAACGCTATGGGAACGAGAATACCAATGCCTCCGCACTGCAATTGTCTGGACCCCCAGGTTGTGTAGCGTGTGCGCACAATAGCCAAGGAGGTTTCAGACGTAGCTCTGGGATGCTGACTCAAGGATCCACGAGCCCGGAGTAGCATTGACATCCGGACTATAAAATCTAGCAAACATATGTGGAGAGGACCAGCCTGACGTATCACACTCCTGCTGCAGGGTGACGCCTCTTGCCAGAGGAATTGATGAGGCAATCCACCTGGTTGAATGAGCCCTGATTCCCAGAGGCGAAGTGTGACCACGCGCCTCATAGGCTAGGGCAATAGCATCTCTCACCCAGTGTGACAGAGTCTGTCTAGTGGCGGCCGCCCCCCGGTTGCGAACCCCATGGCAAATAAAGAGCTGCTCTGACTTACGCCACTGGCTAGTGCAGTGGATGTAAATCCGAAGAGCACATACTGGACACAGTAAGTGAAGTCTTTCCTGCTTCGGAGCTGTGAAAGGCAGAGGACAGAAGGCTTCAAGAACGACTGGGTGCATGGTCAAGAATGGAACCTTGGGAAGATAGTTTGGGTGAGGATGCAGAATAGCTTTGACTAGCCCAGGGGCAAAGTCTAGGCAGGATGGGGAGACTGACAATTGGATCACCAATCCTCTTCAAAGAAGTAATAGCCATAAGAAAAACCATCTTAAGAGACAGAAGCCTGACAGGCGCTGATTCTAGTGGTTCGAAAGGGGTGTCAGCCAGGCCTTCGAATAAGATAGCTAAGTCCCATGACGGGACCGTCGCTCTAGTGGGCGGCCTCAACCGTTTAGCTCCATGAATAAAACGGGCAACTAAATGGTGCTTTTCCACAGAAACCCCATCGTTCAGAGTGTGCCGAAATAGCGGCTATGTATGTTTTGAGAGTACTACGGCATAAGCCAGAGGACAACTTTTCTTGCAGAAACTCCAGCACTGAAACAATCTGGCAGTGGACTGGGTCTACATGTCTTACCATGCACCAACTTTCAAATACACTCCATTTGAGGGCATAAGTTCTTCTAGTGAAGGGAGCCCTGGCACTTGAAATTGTTTCAATTACGCTGGGTGGAATACCAGCATTTCACTGAAGGTTCCAGAGCTCGGGCTGGGGATGAAATATTGTCCCCTGCACCTGAGACAGAAGATCCCTCCTCACTGGAATCACACAGGGTGAGCTGTCGAGGAGATATATTAGATCCGAGAACCACACTCTGGTCGGCCACTGGGGAGCTATCGATAAGAGGCGCAACCCTCGCCAGGACTCCTGGGAGCAGAACTATCGGAGGAAATGCATAAAGGCGTAATCTGGGCCACGTGTGGGCCATGGCATCCAGACTCAGGGGAGCAGGAGGAGTCAGAGTAGTAAAGGGTTGGAGTTTCCAGTCCCCATGTGTCACAGCTTGTCTGGATAGCAAGTCCGCTCCTACATTCATGTGCCCCGTACATTCATGTGAATGTAAATCGTTCTGAGGGACAGGAACATGTCCTGTGCCCAAAGCAGAACCTGGTGCGCTAGCTTGTTCAAGCGGCAGTACACCCTTGCGATTTATGTACAAGACTACCACAGTGTTGTCCACCCGCACTAGGACATGGTAGCCTCGCAACTGCTGAAGGAAGTGTTTCAGGGCCAGGAACAGAGCCATCATTTCGAGGCAATTGGTGTGCCATGCAAGAAGATGACCTCTCCAGCTCCCTTGTGCTGGACAGCCATCCAAGACCGCACCCCAGCCCGTAAGGGAAGCGTCTGTCATTAGCATCTTGTGACGACAAGACGGACCTAAAGTGGGACCCAAAGTCAGAAACCGGGGTCTGAACCGCATAGAAAGGGTACGAAGCCCCGGCGCGTAACCCTTATTAGCCTCTGGGGATTGGCCCTTGAGTGAAATCCCCTGGCTCTTAGCCACAACTGAAAATGCCCTCATGTGCAGAAGGCCCAAAGGTATCACCGTGGACGCAGCTGCCATGAGACCTAAGATCTTTGAAAGTGATGGAGTCACTTTCTGGCCTAGCTTGATTTCCTTCAGGGTGTTGGAGGATGGGTTCGACATAAGTGGGAAACAGCTGTGCCCACCTTGTGATCGAATCCCATGTGACACCCAAATATGTTGTCCTCTGAACAGGAAAGAGAACGCCTGTCATGGTGTTGAGTCTCAATCCTAAAGAATGGAGATGAGCTAGGATAACATCCTGATGTCGAAGCGCTAGCTATTAAGACTGAGCTAATGTTCTCAGAATTGTATAGATGATCAGCCAGTCATCTATACAATTCAGAATACGGATGCCCTGGAATCATAGAGCCAGAGCTGCATCCGTGCATTTTATATGTGCGGGGTGACAGGGCTAGGCCAGATAGAAGGACCCGATACTGGTAAGCTTCGCCCCCGAAAGCAAACCTCAGGAACCTCCTGTGTTGTGGCAATATTTCTATATGAAAATATGCATCATTCAGGTTGACCATCACAAACAAAACCTCTGGTTGAATTTGAGAAACAATCATTTTGGCTGTCAACATTTTGATGTTCAGCCCAAGAAGATGTAAAATTGGACGCAACCTCCCAACTCTCGTCTGGCAGGGAACATGCTCTATGGCCCCTTTTTGCCAGCAAACTCATTCTGTAACTGCCAAGTCAACAGATGCGCTCGCTCCGGTTTCATGGAAGTGAAGACCACATCATTGAAAACGCGGGCAAAGATGTGCAACAGAGGGGGGGGGGGGTGTTAGGTGTCCAGCATCCTGAAACAAGGAAGGAACCGAGCACCTAACATTTCGCTGGAGACCGCTGCTTCCCGAAACACCAGTGGTGGCGGAGATTAGACAACGGCCCCCATAGGGTCCCAGGGAGGAGTCTTTATATCTTATTGGAATTTTTTACACGTCACTCCCCAGGGGGAGACACCCCCGTGGTCCTGGGCATGTCAACCTTAGGACTTCCTTTTGGCGGAGATAGTGCTTTTTTTTTTTTTTTTTTTGAGGCGGATTGCGAACTGCAACGAGTCCTTCCCCTGTCTCTACGAGGGGGTAGCTGGCTCGGCACACTCTCCTTCTGCGCCTCACGTCTCGTGGGGACCAGACCTGGTCGGGACTGGGTGACCGACAATGCCGACTCCTGAGCACGGCAGGGGAGAAACCTTACAGAGGTCTGCTCGTAGAGCTTTGCCTCCCGAACCTAGTGGTGGTGGTGTTTACAGCGTCGCCAAAGAAGCCGGAAGGCGAGAGGGGGGGCATCAGGGAGGAAAACGTGAACCCTAATTTCAATGCCCGTGAGGTTTAAATCACAGTCTAAATCATGTCTCTCCGTGGTGACAGCGGCAGCCATAGGACGGCCGATAGAACGGGTCGTCTGCTTAGTGGCACAGAGAAATAAATCTGTGGTTAGGCGCCATCAACCCGCCAGTGCTCAGAATTCTTAGCAGGTGAGCTTGGTATGCCTGCAAAATTGCCATGGTGTGCAGGGCAGCACCAGCCTGACCCGCTGCCTGAAAAGCTTTCCCCACCAACGAAGATGTTAGTCTACACGGCTTGGTGGGCAATGTGGGCTTTTTCAGGGAGGATGAACTCCCAGGAGAGAGATAGCTTGCAAGCGTCTCTTCAATCTGGGGGTATCATCATAAAACAGGGGATGAATAAGGCTTATTCCATGAAAGGGTTAACTCGTCATGGCGGTCGCCAAAAGAGGGGGGGGGGACCCTCGTTGAGGCCCCTCCCCTGGCCACCCGACAGAAACCTGTCATCTAACTTTGAGCGCTTGGGGATTTTTATTTATTTTTTATTTTTTTTATTAAATTTTTTTATTTATTTTTGCAGCAAGAGAGGAAATCTATTCGGCCCCTTCACAAAAAGCATCGGAGCACGCTTGAGAAGTGGACGCTAAAACTTCCTGATCCGGGGAGAGCGCGAGAGAAAGGGGGAATTCCGGCTCATGCGCGTCTGCCCGATCGGCACGCTATCTCCATGGAAGCAAGTGAGGAAGTCTCTTTCCTCCGCTCACAAGAAGCACCGGAGCGCGCTTGAGAAGCGGACGCTAAACATTTCCTGATCCGACGAGAGAAAGGGGGAAATCCCGTCTCATACGCACGCGAGCCCCAGGAATGCACCACGGCTCGCGGTTTCGCTTTAAAGAAAGCGAGCCGCGCGTGAAGTGCCTTAATAGGGAGATCACAATGCTTGCACTTTCCTTGAAACCCAAGCACTCAAGAAAGTCGTGGAGATCGCCCTCCGAAAGAAAATCACACAGAGGCACGCATCTCTCAACCAACTCTTGCCATTATCGGTAAGTAAAGTTTTTCTTTCCTACCGTGATTCTGTTGCACACACACACACACAAACACAAAGCAGTCCCGAAAACAAAAAGATCTGAGCATGTTTCCAGATCACTTCTATTTATAAGGTGCAGGTGCACGTTATTCGGTGACGTCATGCCTGGTAGAGGTTATAAACCGAAGTATTCGGCGGTTTTGACATACACACGCTTCACAACCGGAAACAAAGAGATGTTCCCATAGCGTTTTCACGCAGCATCGAGTGTAGCTTTTGAAAGGGAACAAGCGGGCCCTTCACACACTATGACGACATAGGGCTGATGTCATAGTGCTTGGGCCCTAATAAACATTTAAATGCCACAAGGCTGTAGTACTTTTTGTACGTCTTGAGGGACAGATCATTCAGATCACACAAAATCTACTGTCGTGGCCGTAGATTTTGGAATCCAACTCAGACAAAATACAGAATTACACACTAATCTTTTTTTATGCACGATTATTTTTGACAGTGATTTTAGTCCATACATCAGCGATAAGAATTTAATTCTCAAACTTTACCTACCTGTTTTGATTTGACTGAATTGTCATTGTATTTTCTTATGTGGTATTTTGTATCTGGATATATCGTTGTGCTTTCGATTTGTTATTTTGTTTCCTGTGTTATTATGTTCTGGAATTTATTTTGTTTCACACTTTTCGGCCACCGTAAAAAACACCCAAACGTTAAACTAGATCTTCTAAACCCCATATGCAATAAAAGGGAAAGCATACTTACTATTAGAGTTGAATGCAGACCAAACGCAAAGCTACAACAAGCTCCGTGGTTCAATACACTGTCACGGCGTGCGCTTGTGATGGGCGTTCTCCCAAATCTATTATCGCCTCTCGCTCACTTCGTAGGCTCCCTAGGTATGCGGCACCCCATTTTGCAGGTATGTGAAGGGACGGGGCCGCCTATTCAGGCCAGTGTTCCGGGAAATTCAGTGTCCCTAGGTCTCCCTGGTCACGCGCAGTGCGCGCGCCGATGCAATCATGACGTCACTCACCACCTAGCGCCCAGAAGGCGAACGAGGATTTTGACGGTTTTTCAAGTGTTGTTCAACTTTTTGAAATAAACAAACAACATATGAAAAATATTCGAGTGTCTTTTGGCTTTTTTGTATATTTGAAGATAATTCAGACGTTTTAAACTGCTGCAAAAGGCTGGTTTGCTGGGCAAGTAGTGACATCACGACTAATTTTAATTCTCGTACATTAGCTGTGTGATGATGGATGTAATATTGATTTATTCTAAATATATTTTAGATTATACTTGTAACTGATTATAGCATGTAACTCAAGGGTACAGTGTCAACTCGTGATAGTTAGTAACTGCTAACCACACTACTCTGTTTTACCCTCTCACACATACAGTTCTATATCTGGTGTACACATCACACACAGGTACAGAGATTATAGGACACCACACTCAGAGTTATTCATGTGTAACTACGTATCTGGATTACTTTCAGCCATCACACCTCCATCTACACCCACATATGATGGGGAAACACAAGATCCTGAAATTCATGATATCCATGATATCATGGGCAATAACATATCCATGTTATTGCCCATGATAAAACGGACATACATAATTGGCACAGCACATATTATAATAGCATTTTTACATTAAATAATGTATCTGAATGATTCTTTTTCTTTAATTTCACAAAGTATGAAAGACAGTGTTTAAAAAAAAATTGTATTACCTAAGCACATATGTCTCTGAGTCAGTTTCAGACACCCCTGAACTTCCACAGCCAGTAGGGAGGGGGAAACGGATTTTCCTGATGCCCAGGAAAATAGGTTTCCCATACTTCAATTTAAAAGACAGTGTTTTTTTTAAACATTCTGTTCATCGTGTTACCGGTGCCCCATGCACACATGTATCTGAGGCAATTTCAGATACAATACAGCCAGTAGGGAGGAGGAAACAGATTTTTATACTTTTGAGTTGCTGTTTCTAAACCTGCTTACAGAATGTTGAGTGTATACAGGCTGTATGCTTGGTTCACATTTTTAGTCATTTAGGACAAAATGTTTTGATTCTGCGGCAAGGTGGTTAGCACTGTCGCCTTACACTTCCAGGGTCCGGGTTCGATTCCCATCTCTATGTGCATGGAGTTTGCATGTTCTTCCTGTGCTTGGTGGGTTTCCTCCGGGTACTAAAGACATGTAGGTTAGGTTAATTGGCATTCCCAAATTGACCGTAATGTGAGAATGGGCGTGTGTGTGGCCTGCGATGGATTGGCACCCTGTCTCCAGGCCCCCATAACCATAAAGGATATAGTGGCATAAACGAGGAGTGAGTGTGAATGAGTGAATGTATATCTCTTTGCCCAGCTGTCAATTTCAAGCCCAAATAGCCAGAAGCTCACAGGAGCTTCATCTTGAACTGCCCATGTTTTTTTTATTTTTTATTTTTAAGGGCTTCTTCATTGCATTTGCAAACTGTTAAAGTGAAAAACATCAATGTTAATGTTGTTTCTCACACAGCTCGGAAAAAAATAACTCTGTAGATCAGTTTCATAATTCACAAATAAATGTAATGCAAACATTGCTCTGTTTGGTTGTAGGTGTATCCTTTTACAGTCCAATATTATTTTGGTCTGTGTCAGCCTCTTTTGAAATGAAATGGAACTGAGAGCTCTACCAGGCTATACCAGGCTTGTTGTGAACCCACTGTTAAAATGAATGATTCTGCATGAAATCATTCTGCATGAATGCAACTGCAAAGTTGCTGTTGAATTGACCTTGCTGATTAGATGGGGTCATCCCTGTGTTACGGTTCTATGCTCCCAGTCCTGTGCTAGACATCAAGGCAGCCAGTTGTCAATTCATACTATCTTTGCTTCCATGAATAATGACTAAAATAAAATAAATAGTCAATGGCTACCGTGAGAAGTTAAAAAATTTAAATTTACACTGCCCCATATCAGGTCTCTCTGTACCACTAACCATTGAGAAATAAATTTTATTCATTGTGTATGTAGTAAACTGTACTGATCAAGTTAAACACAAAACAGATAAAATAAATATTGTGAAGGGGAAGAAAAAAATATATTGTTAAAGATATAGTCTGGGGGCGAATTAACAAGGATTGAGTCAGGTGGCAAACCAGAAAATTTGAGTGTTTTTTTTTTTTTGTATGCGTGTCTGTGTTTTTTGTGCCAATACGTCCCATGACATGGAAGGTACTGAAATAAAATATTGAACTTTTATTTATTAATTACTAATAAATATGCAAAGTGCTACTATTTAATATGAATCGAGCAGAATTAAAACGATGCTACTGACTATTATGAACAATTACTGAGGTGTTAATGATATGATACACATTGGAGGAAAGGGACATACTGTATGTTCCATAGTCCCGCCTGCACTCTTTCACACACACAGGTAGCGCACCAGCACGAGGTTTCGCCCCTTTGTTCTCTCCACGTGAAGAGATAAAATATTTATGTAATCCCATGAAAATCCTCTAGATGTACACATTTACAGCTGTGTGAAGGCAAAAGAATGGATAATAATAGTGGAACAGTCATAATAGTGCTTTACAGATAAATATAATAAATTAAATCAACATTTAAATGCATTTACAGACTGCAGCAAAGTTACACACCTGCAGCATTAAGAGTGTGTGAGGGCAGTGACAGTATTATCCAAAGAGGGAAATACATGACAGTATTTACTTATCCTTTACATTGAGAACTTTTTATATTTGTAAGACACCCAAAAGCTAACAAACATGAGAAAGGAGCGAGTGTGACAATGTAACATAGAAGACTGTGTGTGTCTGTGTGTGTGTGTGTGTGTTTGTGACAAAACACAAATACACACACTCGCACGTACAGTATGTATTTCTGTATAGTACCAGTCAAAAGTATGGACACACCTTCTAATTCAATGTCTTCTTGCTTCGTGATTTATTTTCTACAATATGAAACAACACTGGAAATTTCAAAACTAAGAAATAACACAAATGGTATTCAAGTAACAACCACAACACCTCCAACAGTCAGCTGTTATTTTTTAAAGCAAATGTCAGGTCTATGCATGTGCTTTCAGATTCCGAAATTAAACACTCACTGTCTCATCATTTATACCACTTTATCCTGTATTCAGGGTTACGGGGGGCCTGGAGCCTCTCCCAGGAGACTTAGGGCACAAGATGGGGTACACCCTGAAGAGGGTGCCAATCCATCACAGGGCACACACACACGCACGCACGCACGCACACGCACACACTCTACAAGCAATTTGGGAACACTAATTAACCTAATCTGCATGTCTTTGGACAGTGGGAGGAAACAGAAGCACTCGGAGGAAACCCACCAAGCATGAGGAGAACATGAAAACTCCATGCACACAGACCCGAGGTGGGAATCAAATCCAGACCCTGCAGGTGAGAGGTGACCAAAACCGTGCTGCCTAAGACGTATTGATTCAAAGTTTAACTTTCTATACACGTAACATAGTTTAGCTAAAAACATTGTCATTTCACTTAGCACTGTTTCATGCAGTCCTGCTTTTGAAGTTGACTGGTCCACACCCAAAGAGATGACATCATACATGCACAGTTTTAAACATTTAAACCTTTACATCCCACAGTTTAACAAATCAATAATTGTTAAATCCAGCTGGATTCTGCTTCATGATGGTTTTGAGCTACACATGCTGCCTCTGAGCTCCCAGTGATCCAGACTCCCTCAGACCCCCTCTGTCCTCTGCATCTGCTGACTCCTCCCTGTGCTGAACTGGACTCTACGATAACTTGGACAACTTTTGTTATACTGAACTTCCAGCAGCCGAACACACATGATTTCGTTATATAATTCCTGTTATCTGTTATCACTAAAATGAGGATGGATTCCTCTTAATGAGGGACAAATGTCAGGGACAATCTCATTATTATCTATACACATTTTTCTCAATCATATACACTTCCATAAATTTTCTTTTCATTTTGTGAAGCTGCTTTGAGAAATAAAATGTAATTGAATAAAACACAACTAAACAATACTCAAGACCAAGTTTAAGTTTCTCACTTTGCCAGTATAATGTGGATCAAAGACTTCCCGATTAAAAAAATAATAATTAAGAATTAAGAAGCAAAACATTCAAGAAATTTTACAGTTGATAATGGACCTTCTCAATATAGTATATGGAATCCTTAAATTTTTTTATTATGTATGTAAATGCAAATGTAATTTGGAAAACAGGGAGAAATACAAAATTTTTGCGAGGAATATATAAGAGGCCACTGGAACAGTTGAGGAGGGGTAATTAAAATAGGTTTTCGATGAAAAAACCCGGGGTCGGATGACGAGCCTCACTCCAGTCCAGTCGGTGGCGGTAAAGCACCATTATGTTGTTTGTCAGGCGCCATATAATATCAAGAAGAAGAGCGCGGCGGTTTCCTGCCTGTCCTGTTTATCGTTAGACCTCGTTTGAGATCTCTCTTACAATCTAAAGCCTAAGCTAAGTGTTTATTTCTGTTTGGCTGGAGTCTATACCTGAAGATGGAGGTCTGCAGCGCTGTAATAAAAGTTCTGCTCATTCTCACATTTTCTGTTCATCTTTCATCAGCTGGTGAGTTCAGAAACTGTCATATAAATTTGAAAGCTTTGTCATGTAAATGTCTGCCAGTGTGGATGGTAGAATATGCCTGTAAGTTTAATATCTTTACACCGCGGTGAAATGGAAGTTTAGTATTTAAATGTGTTTATCCGTGTTATTATTACTAGTTTTACGTACTGAACACAAACATTTATTCGTGGTATTTATGTGCATTATTACAAACGTTATCTAATTGTTAAATATTTTGTTCGAGTTAAAGTTGGTTTGTACACTGGATGATTAAGATGGCGATTTTGACATCGCGGAACTCCCGACTGCTTTCGGTTTCACATCGCCACACCCAATGCGCTTTACACGCCTGCAGCACTCTTTATACAAAATATCTATTTTGTATAAACAGTTGTATTTATACTATTGTATTTATACTTTTGTATAAAATATCTCCTATTTTTTTTTCTACAAAATTTTTAGGGAGCCATTCACAGCCCTTTATGAGGGTAATTACCCATATATGTTGTTACCCAATATTCAATAACATCGCTCAGCAAGTCAAAGATAGATGCAGAACATTCCAGATGTTTGATGCTATGGCCTCCAAGGCTTGATCTTGGTCTTTTAGAGGGGTATGGGAGCAGCGTGTTGGTGGAGTAGGTCAGCCACACACACAGGTGCATCTCAATAAATTAGAATATCATCAAAAAGTTGATTTATTTAAGTAATTCAATTACAAATGTGAAACTCATATATTCCATTAAGTAAAATATGGAATCTGATACAAAAAATGAAAGGATAAAACAATGGTCCACAAATACAACACATCAAACAAAATGATTTGATCTTGACATCAAAAGAAGAAATTGCAAACGTATTAGCAAAAACTTTCAAAAAGAACTCATCAATTGAAAACTGTGTTCCTACTTTTAGAGCCTTCCATGATAAACAAAAGAAAAAAAAACTTTATCTCCTGTGATATAGAGCTTTAGACCAACTTCTTTCAATGTAAGAACTACAATGAGCTGTCAAAAAATCCCACGACACAGCCATTGAACCAGGTGATATTCACTATCAATTTTTAAAGAACTTCTACCTGGATATCAGGAAATATTCCATCTGCTTGGCATGAAGCAGAAATAATTCCTATCCCAAAGCCAGGAAAAGACCATAAAGATCCTTCTAATTATTGCTCTATTGCAATTGTCTTGAAAACTATATTAGTGATGCCTTCATTAGGAAAGAACATGCTGTGGCAGTATTTTTTGATCTACGACACAACATGGAAACAAGGAATTTTAAATGATTTGTATCAAATTAATTTTAGAGGACGTTTGCCTATTTTTATTCAAAGTTACTTATTTGATAGATTTTTCTACACACTATCAGAACTGCACAAACAAAAACTTGGAGTACCTCAAGGAAGTATTTTAACTTTAACTTTTTAGTATTAAAATTAATAGTATTGTAAAAAACATTGGCTCTGATGTTCTTTGTAGTCTATATGTAGATGATATCTGCATTTGCTACAGAAGCAGGAATATAATGACTATTGAGCCAAAAAATCCAACAGAAGATAAATAAAATACAATCTTGGTCAATGCGGAATGGCTTCATGTTCTCACAAACAAAAACCCCCTGCATGCATTTTTGTCAGTTTTGGTCACTACATAATGAACCAGAGTTGTTTATGGATGGAACCCCCATTAAAGTTGTTAAAGAGACTACATTTCTTGGTGTCACCCTTGACAGCAATCTATCTTTTATTCCACACATTAAACTGCTCAAAAAGAAATGTTTCAAAGCCATGAATATTTTAAGGTTTTTATCCTCTGGCATTAGGAGCCTACAGCACATCACCAATCCAAAGTCTGTATGTCGAAGCTAATGAACCCTCCTTGGAAAACAGATGATTAAAATTGGCACTACAATATACAATCAAGCTGCGAACAAATAAGGAAAATCCAGCAGTTTTCACAAATCAACATTCAATAATCTATGAAAAGAAACCAAACTATATCCCCCCACTTGGTTTGTGTATTAAAACACATTTAGAAAACCTGAAAGTTGACTTGAACATCGTAGAACCGACAACAGATGGATCAAAATCTGGAAATAAAGTGGCAGCAACCTTTGTGACAAATCTACTGCAGCAGGGTTTACGCATCCCAGACCAAAGTTCAGTTTTTACTGCAGATGCTTATGGCTTTGAAATGTATTGAAACTACATCACGAAAGGATTACCTATAATAGCAGACTCAAAATCATGTCTCCAAGCATTAGAAAATATAAAAACAGATCATCCAACAATCGTAGAAATCCTAACCAAGTTATCATTATTAGAAACCAATAATTTTAACTAAATAGTTTTCTGTTGGATACCTGGGCACTCGGGAATCCATGGTAATGAAAAAGCAGACAAAACTGCCAAAGAAGCATTATCCCAAAAAAATAATCAAATGCTTTATACCTTTCACAGACGTAAAACCAATTTTAAATGAATACATAAAAAATAAATGGCATTCAGAATTGGACCTATGCTTAAATACTAAACTATATGAAATCAATCCTGACGTTGGATCAAGCATTTCCTTTTTAAAATCTTTGGAATCAAGTGACTTATACAAGATGCAGGATAGGACACTCAAAAGTTACGAGAGCCAGTGCTTTAAGAGCCACCACGCACAGACATATGGTATCAGTGTGCAGTCAGAATGTGTATCAAAATGAGGTGGAGGTTGTCCCATACAGGCAATGTGTAAATGTGAACTGCCTTCGAGTACTGAACCTCAGTCTGGTTACTTGATATGGTTTAGATGTACACAATGTTGATTATGGCTACTTTGATTAATCGTTTCAATAATCAGTATTAATCAGATTAAAAATGGCAGAATTACTCAGTAGCTCTTATTTAGCTGTCAGCTTTTACATTTAGCTAATGGTTTTGTGCATGTGGTAACTAACAATGAATATAATAAAGATGAATGCTTCATAAAAAACAAGTCTTTAATCAACTTTTCTGATCTCTTCAATCTACGGAAAACAATCTCTTCATCTAAGGAAAAGTAAAGCGTGTGTTCGTGTGCCTGTGCATACGTGTGTGTGCTGCTGAAAAAGTGGAGAGTGCAAGAGCATGATAGAGTGAGAAATGTGCGCACAGACCTCAAAAGCCAGTAATGTGACGTGTGTGAATTTCACTAAAAAAGGTTTTGATTGAGGAGAACTGTACTGTGTGTCTGTGTGTGTCTGTGTGTGTCTGTGTGTGTCTGTGTGTGTCTGTGTGTGTCTGTGTGTGTCTGTGTGTGTCTGTGTGTGTCTGTGTGTGTGTGTGTGTGTGTGTGTGTGTGTGTCTCTGTGTGTGTCTCTGTGTGTGTGTGTGTGTCTCTGTGTGTGTGTGTGTGTGTCTCTGTGTGTGTGTGTGTGTGTGTGTGTGTGTTGTGTGTGTGCTCTGTGTGTGTGTGTGTGTGTGTGTGTTCTGTGTGTGTGTGTGTGTGTGTGTGTCTGTGTGTGTGTGTGTGTGTGTGTCTCTGTGTGTGTGTGTGTGTGTGTTCTGTGTGTGTGTGTGTGTGTGTGTGTGTGGTGTGTGTGTGTGTGTGTGTGTGTGTGTTGTTGTGCTCTGTGTGTGTCTCTGTGTTGTGTGTGTGTTATCATGTGTGCGTGTGTTCTCTGTGTCGTTGCGTGTGTGTCCTGTGAGTGCGTGTGTGTCTCTGTGTGCGTGCGTGTGTGTCTCTGTGTGCGTGCGTGTGTGTCTCTGTGTGCGTGCGTGTGTGTCTCTGTGTGCGTGCGTGTGTGTCTCTGTGTGCGTGCGTGTGTGTCTCTGTGTGCGTGCGTGTGTGTGTCTCTGTGTGCGTGCGTGTGTGTGTCTCTGTGTGCGTGCGTGTGTGTGTCTCTGTGTGTGTGTCTCTCTCTCTCTGTCTGTGTATGTGTCTGTGTGTGTGTCTCTCTGTGTGTGTCTCTGCTAGTAGAAGAAAATGCTAGTGGAGCTTTATTAGCACCACCAACTGGCACTGGAAATTTACCATATGTTTGTCTCTGTGTGTGTACAGTATGTGTGTGTGTACAGTATGTGTGTGTGTACAGTATGTGTGTGTGTACAGTATGTGTGTGTGTACAGTATGTGTGTGAGTACAGTGTGTCTGTGTGAGTGTACAGTATTTGTGTCTGTGTATGTCTGTACAGTATGTGTGTCTGTGTGTGTACAGTATGTGTGTCTGTGTATGTCTGTACAGTATGTGTGTCTGTGTGTGTACAGTATGTGTGTCTGTGTGTGTACAGTATGTGTGTCTCTGTGTGTCTCTCTGTGTGGTTGTGTCTGTGTATGTCTGTACAGTATGTGTGTCTGTGTATGTCTGTACAGTATGTGTGTCTGTGTGTGTACAGTATGTGTGTCTGTGTGTGTCTCTCTGTGTGGTTGTGTTTGTGTATGTGTGTACAGTATGTGTGTCTGTGTGTATAGTATGTGTGTCTGTGCGTGTACAGTATGTGTGTCTGTGTGTGTCTCTGTGTGGTTGTGTGTGTGTCTGTGTGTGTACAGTATGTGTGTCTGTGTGTGTACAGTGTGTGTGTCTGTGTGTGTACAGTGTGTGTGTCTGTGTGTGTACAGTGTGTGTGTCTCTCTGTGTGGTTGTGTTTGTGTCTGTGTGTACAGTATGTGTGTCTGTGTGTATAGTATGTGTGTCTGTGTGTGTGTCTCTGTGTGTGTGTCTCTGTGTGTGTGTGTCTCTGTGTGTGTGTCTCTGTGTGTGTGCGCGTGTCTCTGTGTGTGTGCGCGTGTCTCTGTGTGTGTGCGCGTGTCTCTGTGTGTGTGCGCGTGTCTCTGTGTGTGTGCGCGTGTCTCTGTGTGTGTGCGCGTGTCTCTGTGTGTGTGTCTCTGTGTGTGTGTCTCTGTGTGTGTGTCTCTGTGTGTGTGTCTCTGTGTGTGTGTCTCTGTGTGTGTGCGCGTGTCTCTGTGTGTGTGTGTGTGTGTACAGTATGTTTGTCTGTGTTTGTACAGTGTGTGTCTGTGTTTCTGTGTGTGTCTCTGTGTGCGTGTCTCTGTGTGTGTGCGCGTGTCTCTGTGTGTGTGCGCGTGTCTCTGTGTGTGTGCGTGTCTCTGTGTGTGTGCGCGTGTCTCTGTGTGTGTGCGCGTGTCTCTGTGTGTGTGCGCGTGTGTCTCTGTGTGTGTGCGCGTGTGTCTCTGTGTCTCTGTGTGCGCGTGTGTCTCTGTGTCTCTGTGTGTGTCTCTGTGTGTCTCTGTGTGTGTGTCTCTGTGTGTGTGTCTGTGTGTGTGCGCGTGTCTCTGTGTGTGTGTCTCTGTGTGTGTGCGCGTGTCTCTGTGTGTGTGTCTCTGTGTGTGTGCGCGTGTCTGTGTGTGTGCGCGTGTTTGTACAGTGTGTGTGCGTGTGTGTGCGTGTGTGTGTGCGTCTGTGTGTGTGCGTCTGTGTGCGTGCGTCTGTGTGTGTGCGTCTGTGTGTGTGCGTCTCTCTGTGTGTGCGTCTCTCTGTGTGTGTGCGTCTCTCTGTGTGTGCGCGCGTCTGTGTGCGCGCGTCTGTGTGTGCGCGCGTCTGTGTGTGCGCGCGTCTGTGTGTGCGCGCGTCTGTGTGTGCGCGCGTCTGTGTGTGCGCGCGTCTGTGTGTGCGCGCGTCTGTGTGTGCGCGCGTCTGTGTGTGCGCGCGTCTCTCTGTGTCTGCGTGTCTCTCTCTGTGTGTGCGTGTCTCTCTCTGTGTGTGCGTGTCTCTCTCTGTGTGTGCGTGTCTCTCTCTGTGTGTGCGTGTCTCTCTCTGTGTGTGCGTGTCTCTCTCTGTGTGTGCGTGTCTCTCTCTGTGTGTGCGTGTCTCTCTCTGTGTGTGTGCGTGTCTCTCTCTGTGTGTGTGCGTGTGCCTCTGTGTGTGTGCGTGTGTGCCTGTGTGTGCCTCTGTGTGTGCCTCTGTGTGTGTGTGCCTCTCTGTGTGTGTGCCTCTGTGTGTGTGTGCCTCTGTGTGTGCGCGCCTCTGTGCCTCTGTGTGTGCGCGCGCGCCTCTGTGCCTCTGTGTGTGCGCGCGCCTCTGTGCCTCTGTGTGTGCGCGCGCCTCTGTGCCTCTGTGTGTGTGCCTCTGTGTGTGTGCCTCTGTGTGTGTGCCTCTGTGTGTGTGCCTCTGTGTGTGTGTGTGTGTGTGTGTGTGTGTGTGCCTCTGTGTGTGTGTGTG
>QNUK01001207.1:0-10000 GCA_013621035.1 Clarias magur
TACAAACTAATACAGACTGCACCACAGACTGCACTACAGACTATAATACAAACTAATACAAACTGCACAACAGACTATACTACAGACTGCACTACAGACTAATACAGACTGCACTACAGACTATAATACAAACTAATACAGACTGCACAACAGACTATACTTCAGACTGCACTACAGACTATAATACAAACTAATACTGACTGCACTACAGACTATAATACAAACTAATACAGACTGCACAACAGACTATACTTCAGACTGCACTACAGACTATAATACAAACTAATACAGACTGCACTACAGACTATAATACAAACTAATACAGACTGCACTACAGTCTATAATACAAACTAATACAGACTGCACTACAGACTACAATACAAACTAGTCTGTATTATTATTTGTATTGCACTACAGACTATAATACAAACTAATACAGACTGCACTACAGACTATACTACAGACTATACTACAGACTATACTACAGACTATAATACAAACTAATACAGACTGCACTACAGTCTATAATACAAACTAATACAGACTGCACTACAGACTATAATACAAACTAATACAGACTGCACAATAGACTGCACTACAGACTATAATACAGACTGCACTACAGACTATAATACAAACTAATACAGACTGCACTACAGACTATAATACAAACTAATACAGACTGCACTACAGACTGCACTACAGACTATAATACAAACTAATACAGACTGCACAACAGACTATACTACAGACTGCACTACAGACTATAATACAAACTAATACAGACCTGCCCTACAGAGCGAACAACAGACTATACTACAGACTATAATACAAACTAAGCCGCAGACTATACTACAGACTGCACTACAGACTATAATACAAACTAATACAGACTGCACAACAGACTATACTACAGACTGCAGTACAGACTATAATACAAACTAATACAGACTGCGCCGCAGACTAGACCGCAGACTATAATACAATTCAATTCAATTTTATTTGTATAGCGCTTTTAACAATTGACATTGTCGCAAAGCAGCTAAGAAGTAAGTTTGTATGAAATGTGAATGTGTATGAATCAAAATGATAAGATTGCACTACAGACTGCACTACAGCCTATAATACAGGAAAATCGATTCAGTTATCAAGGGTGATTATTTTGTGTGTTGATTCATATCTCGACACACTGACTCAAACTGTTTACTAAATTATTTATTATATTTATAATAGAGACGCACTTATCTTTATTATAAATATACGATCAGACCCTGATGAAATCGGCTGGTGTTCAGTTTGATCAGACGCGACTGATTACGCTGGATTGAACCGAGTGCACGAGCTTCTGAGTGCTGCAAAAGAAAAGCATTTTTATGGCATTTTTCAAAAGGTCTCACAACACCACAAGCACTAAACAGTCTCCAAACACAAGCTTTAGAAGCCGCACACGCTCACAAAAACCCGTCTGTGTGCACTGTGCTCGCGAGTCCTCAACATCCTTAGACTTCATCTAAGGCGGGAAAACGCAGCTGTTTCTTTATAATTCTGTTTAACTTAAGTTACATGTTAAACTCTTTAGTTTGTTTGTAGTGTTTAAACACTGCACTTGGTTTTTAACTAAAGTTAAATACGACATTTAGTTGGGAAGCTGTTGAATAAAGCTGAGGTATAAAATCCATCGCAGAACACTCACTCGCACTCTCACTCTCACACACACACACTATGGGCAGTTTGGGAACACCAGTTATCCTAGTCTGCATGTCTGACTGTGAATGTGCGAGGTCACAGTGCTAAATCACTACACCGCCACGTCGCCCAAGGTTTTACAATCATAAAATGACTGGAGAAAATGTAACAGTGAATCAGGATATTTATAAAGCTGTCATAGTTACAGACTCACAATATGAATGGAAGCGACACTGAAGTGAGAACATCGTCTCCGGTGGTGACCTGGTGATTCTCGTCCCTAACGCACACTGACACCTGCTGTCTCTCCTGAGTCCTGAATCGAGTGTGTGTCCACAAGCGTCCTGAGGGGAGGGAAATTAAACTTCTCTTCCTCGTCCATGTCAGTCTCCGGCGTTTCCACATTAGAGACAATCAATCTGATCGCATGATCGGAGGGGAAGGGGAGGGGGGGTTGGCGATCCATCGTCCCTAATGTGGAAACGCCTGAGACTGGCACGGACGAGGACTTTAATCTCCCTCACCCCAGGACGCTTGTGGACACACACTCGATTTGAGATACAAGACTCACCAGGCTGTTCATTTCCACCTGAACTAAAAGAGATAAAAATGTAATGAGACATACTGAGGCGTGAGTTTTACTGTGTAGTTCAGCTTTCTGTCAACTTACACACAGAATACACACAGGGTATGAGAGAACCAGGCCAGGGTCACGTGGTGTGTGTGTGTGGTATTCCTGACTGTAATCCTCTGATAATTCTGTAATATCAGTCTGTAACGCCTGTCCTGGACACGTGACCTCACAGAGCAGTTTATATCTGAGGAGATAAATATTAGAGAGACAAACTCTCACTGCAGCTCCACCACTTTACATCAAAGCATATGCGTTTATAATCAGCTTCAATTTACTAATTAATCACTAATTAACTGTAGCGTCTCACCCGGGCTGCGTCCCAAATCAGCCCCATTGTATATCTAGTGCCCTACAGAGTGTGTGTGAGGTAAACAGCAGCACTCTGTTCCAGCCTGTGTAGCGCACTAGCATAGGAAGTAGAAGCCCATTTAGGACGGAGCCACTGTTAGCCGAGTGTAACTTACCTTGAGCTTTACAGCAGAACGCAGTTAACCACCTCAAATACACCCACAGCGGATCAGACGGAACTGTGGGGGTAAAACCCTGTCAGAAATATTGCAATGGAAAGATGATTAGTAGAGTCGGAGAGCTCAGCTCATCAATCAGCAACACTGCAGCACGGCTTCTTCTGCTTCTGGGAATGTGTGGAGGACCGCGACCGAGACGCTCACAGCGACACCTGCTGGAGGAGTAAAAAATCCTAGCAAGTTGGATGTGTGTGTTGAATCTGACTGACTCACCGTCTGTACCGCTTCATCCGGTCCCAGGACACACACACACACACACACTACTGTATAAACCTTTTTCTGTGTTCAAGTACAATCAGAAAAATGTAACCAGAAAACAGCAGATCACTTTAAACTTACACTGATTATATTGCTAAACATCACAGCTATGATGCTGGACGATGGAATAAACTGTGTGGGAGCTGATAATATCAAACATTTACCTCTTAATTCTTTGACAATACTGTTGCTTTTTGTTGGAAACTTGGCAGACCTAATGTGAGAAATCCTTCCTGATGCGCCGACTTCAGTCAGTGTTGTGATCACAGTGTTAATGTGCATGAGAGGCTGAACATCTTCTACTCTCACCTGCTGCCACGTGACTCGAAAAACCTCCCATCTACAGTTACATACAAATATTAACACTCTGATCATCATGTTATCTAGTTTCATTGAGTGTTTTAGTTTAATAAATAAGACAGTAGGTTCTACATTCAACCCCCTAAAATCTCACAGCTACTAGATTATTTATTCTAATTCATTAATATAGACAAACATTAATTAATGGAATTAAACAAAGCATCTTTTTAACATCTTTCCTTTCTTGTTTCTATTCATTAAAAAAAGTAACTATTCCTAAATCAAAGTGAAAAAAAAAAGCCCTACTCTAAGGCTTATAAATGTATTTTATGATCTGGGACATTATTTCCTCCAACACAGTATTTATTAGAGAAGCAGGATTTCTCTCTCTCTCTGTAACTCACACTGCTGTACAGTTAAAGCGAGAGCACTGAATGCTGTCTGTCTCTGTCTCTAATCATTTATGTGCAGAACTCTGTGGTAGTTAATGTCATATGCATATAGAGACAGTCAGATTTTCCAGTTGAAACAGCAGTAGCGTGATTGTTATATAAAGGAGACTACAGGCTGATAGAAGATGTGTTAAGGGCTTCATGTTCACTAGAGGAAACAGCTGGTGTGATGAGGGTGAACACAGAGAAAACTTACAGTAACTGATTAACCCCTCATGACATTTAGTAAACTGTATTGGCGACGTGGATGATCACCAATTTGTGTAAAGTTTATGGAGAATTTTTAGGGGGGCTGAGTACAACTGAGTACAAATGTTAGGGGGGCTTTAGCCTAGTGACGCCCGTGTGTGAGGAAACCGGAGTAGCTGGAGGAAACCCACCAAGCACATGCAAACTCCATGCACACATGGGAATCAAACCCACACCCTGGAGGTGCAACAACAGTGCTAACCACTACACCACTCTGCCGCCAGTCTTGAAGCGCACACACACACACACACACAAATATAAGCAAATATAGTAAATATATCTTGAATATAGTTACATTGGTCTACACTTTCTTATAGTAAGTTTTTCAACAAACCAAATATAAGATTAATAAGATTATTTCTAAATAAATTAAGTAAAAAGTGTCTCTAGTGGCAGATATTCATTTTAGTTTTTTGAAACAATCAAAATTATGACTAGAATTCATTTGACTAGAAAATAATTGAAAAATAATGGAAAGGTTAATAATCTTATATTTGTTTTGTGTCAATTTATTATAACAAATTATCGTTAGGTTTGGCTAGACTCGTGTCATGCACACTCGTAACACGATCGGCACTAGGACCCGGAAGTAGTACAGTCGGGTTTCCAGACAGCATAAAAGGAGACAAAATGGCACTTCACATTGCTCAGTCATTGAGTTCGCCCTTGCTATTGCTGACGCTACGCCGACTATTCTGTGAGTACTCACCAATTCTGGTTGCTTCTTTGATTGAGTGTGTGTTGCTAGAATGCGGGTTTATTTGTGTAGATCCTTGCTCTTTGCGTAAGAGAGTTCTTAGACTAATCGCGTGGTTATCCTGCCTATTCGTGCTGCTTCCGCGTTTGGGTTTACCATCCACGCTACACGGGCTACCTGCTAAGGCTTTTCAGTTTACCCTTCGGTTGCACGTGACAGAATGACTGAGCCCCAAGCAGTAAACCCAGCGGAGTTTGCTCGCCTCTGTGATGTGGTTGATCAACATGCCGAACTGATCAATAAGCTCCGTGGTGAAGTCGCATCTCTCCGAAAGGACCTCCAAGACGTCGCGGAGTTACGGCAGGAGAACGCGACCCTCCGTGGGATGGCTGCTCAGTCGGCTCTTGCCACGCCCGTCGCAGCGGCTGCAGCGCCGCCCCCCTCCTCTTCTGATGTTTTCATAGCTCTACCGCATAAGTCGCACAGATGGGAAATGCGGTGTTTTTCTAACCGCATTGGATCTTGTGTTTGAGTTCAATTCCACCAGATACTCCACAGACCGACTGCGCGTTGCGCTTCTTGTCTCGTTGCTATCCGCGCAGGCAGCTGAGTGGGCCACGGCGGTTCTCCGATCAGATTCAGACACTGCTTATTCATATGGAGAATTCACTTCCGACTGCCGCCCATCACGCCATCTTTTTCACATGCCACATCCCGACCACCAGCCTTCATCACCACCGCTATGGCACCCACCGGATCTCCACCTCCCACCGTGGTTGACACCGGAGCCGGGGGACCCATGCAATTAGGACGCGCCTCCCTGAACGCTGCTGAGTGAGAATGATGCTTCAGGGAGGGACTTTGTGCCTATTGTGGGTCAGGAATTTTTTATTGCTTCGCCCGGGAAACTCCCTCCATCTCTTTGCCACCACGCCCAGCGTCTCTCGTCTCACGGTTCAGGTACCTCCAATTTGGCCACGAACGAGTCAAAAGTTCTGCGTTCATCGACTCCGGTGCCGCGGGAAACTTTATTGACTCTACATATGCCAAAAGATTGGGGTTGGATACTGAAGCTTTATCCCAGCCAGTTCGTATTACATCTGTCGACGGTCGGCCGCTCTCCTCCAGCCCCATCATCGCCCAGACTCGACCCATAACCCTCATCATCGACCAACACCAGGAAACAGTCCGATTTCACCTCACCTCCATCTCCTCTCCACCCATCATCCTCGGACACCCCTGGCTTCTGCAGCATGATCCTCTCATCTCATGGTCTCAGAACCGGATCCTCCAATGGGGGCCGACCTGTCTCGAACTCTGCCTGCGGGCACCAGCTGGGACGTGCTCTAGGGAGTCCGAGGCCCCTGATGTCGACACCAACACCATCCCCGGGGCCTATCGGGACCTGGCTGAAGTGTTCTGCAAAAGACGTGCCACCCACCTTCCTCCTCATTGCCCCTACGACCTGGCCATTGAACTTCAGCTAGGTTTTGTTCCCGCCCACGGCCACCTGTACTCTCTCTCCACCACTGAGACGCGGGCGATGGAGGAGTATGTATCCTCAGCTCTCTGCCAAGGCACCATACGACCCTCCTCCTCGCCCGCCGCCGCGGGATTTTTCTTTCTAAAAAAGAAATTCGGCGAACTACGTCCTTGTGTCGACTATCGGGGGCTCAACAACATCACCATAAAAAACCGACACCCATTGCCTCTTACCAACTCTGCCCTGGATGCCCTCTCTGGTGCCACCATTTTTACAAAGTTGGACCTCTGGAACGCCTACAACTTGGTGCGTATCAGAGAGGGCGATGAGTGGAAGACGGCATTCATCAACCCCACTGGGCATTACGAGAGTTTAATCATTCCATTTGGTCTCTGTAATGCACCAGCAGCTTTTCAACGTTTCATCAATGACGTTCTCTGGGACATGTTGGGCCGATGGATATTCGTCTACCTGGATGATATCCTTATCTACTCTCGCTTCGTTGAAGAACATGTTCAACACGTCAGACCGGTTCTTAAGAGACTGCTTGCTCACCAGCTGTACTGTAAGTTGGAGAAGTGCGCTTTTCACGAGCGCTCCACCACGTTCCTGGGTTTTGTCATCTTGTTCCAGGGTGTGGCCATGGACCCGCAGAAGCTAGAAGTTGTACGTCATTGGTCCCTACCCAAGACTCTGAGACAACATCAACGGTTTCTCGGGTTTGCGAACTTCTATCGTCGCTTTATCCGGGACTACAGTACGGTTGCAGCACCATTAACTGCTCTGACTCGGCCATCGTCTCATCACTTCCAACTCAACTCTACCGCCATCTCTGCCTTCCACAAGCTCTGCCGTCGATTCACCACTGCCCCGATTCTTCTCCATCCAGATGCAAACAAACCGTTCGTTGTGGAGGTGGACGCTTCGGATGTGGGCGCCAGGGCTGTTCTCTCCCAACGAGGTCCAGACCAGAAGCTACACCCTTGTAGTTTCTTCTCCAAAAAATTTGACCCCACTCAGCAGCGATATGGGGTAGGGGACCGCGAGCTGCTGGCCATAAAGTGGGCATTGGAGGAATGGCAACACTAGCTCCAGGGCGCCAGGGAGCCGTTTATCGTCTGGACTGACCACCAGAATCTCATCACCATCTGGAACCTCAAACAGCTCAACCCAAGGCAGGCGCGGTGGGCTCTGTTCTTTGAACATTATGATTTCCACCTATCATACCTCCCGGGGTCGAAGAACACCAAGGCTGATGCCCTCTCCCGACAGAAGACGCCCCCCCCCCGGGCCTGTTCCAGGTGTGCCGCCTGGACGACTCTATGTCCCCAAGAACACCCGGACAGAAGTCATCCAATGGGGACATTCCACCCCTCTATCAGGGCACCCAGGCACGCAACGCACCCTACAATACGTGCAGCGTGCCTTCTGGTGGCCATCTATGGCCAAGGACATCGGTGAGTTCGTTCAGGCATGCCCAGTGTGTGCCAGGGCCAAGGTCTGCCGGTCTCCGAAGGGAAAAATGCTATCTTGACCATTGTGGATTGGTTCTTTAAAGCTGTGCACCTGGTGGCCCTCGCCGGACTCCCGTCAGCTAAAAGGACAGCCGAGGTGATTTTAGAGCACGTCTGCATGGGTTCCCCAAGGACATCGTCTTGGACAAGGGGCCCCAGTTCACTGCATGGTTCTGGAAGGCCTTCTGCCGTCTGATCAATTCCATTTGCAGTCTCTCATCAAGTTACCATCCTCAGACTAATGGTCAGACGGAACAGACCAACCAACAACTGGAGCGCTACCTGAGATGCTTCGTCGCCAACCGTCAGCGCTCCTGGGCCCACTACCTCATCTGGGCTGAACTTTCCCATAACCTCCATGTTTCCTCCGCCACCAAGTTAAGTCCCTTTGAGGTATGCCAGGGTTTCCAACCTCTGATGTTCGAACATCAAGAACCGGAGGTTGAGATACCCGCGGCCCAGCAGTTGGTCCGCAGGTGTCGACGGTCATGGGTCCTAGCCAAGGAAGCAATCCAACGTGCTAACACTCGTTACACCACGCAACATCGCCGTCGACACCCTCCGGGATGATTGTACCACGTAGGTGACATAGTGTGGCTGTCCACAAAGAACCTGCACCTACATACAGAATCAAAGAACTTATCACCAAGGTTCATCGGTCCCTACCGCATCACCCTCTGCATCAACCCTGTCACCTACCGGCTCCAGCTGCCTGCGGCGCTCCGGATCCATCCGGTATTCCATACCTCACAACTCAAACCCTTCACGACGTCACCCATCAGAGTTCTTAAACTAATCGCGTTATCCTGCCTATTCGTGCTGCTTCCGCGTTTGGGTTTACCATCCACGCTACACGGGCTAACTGCTAAGGTTTTTCAGTTTACCCTTCGGTTGCACGTGACAACTCGAGAATATTTCACTTACTAAGATGTCATTTGTTTACTTATAAACTATACATAAATCTGTTTTTTTTTTGCAATCGTAAATGTTTGCTTATATTTGCAAATAATTTAGCTTATGTCTAAAAATAAATGCTTAAAATAAGTTAAATTATCTGACCAAAAAGCAAATATTCAAAACCTTTGTAAAATATGCCTAGAAATATCTGAAATAACTGAAAATGTGCACTAATGCACCTGTTAACATAGGAATACTTATAATAGATTTATAATAGATTTATAATAGATGGTTAGATTAGTGCAAATTTGTCTATCTGCACAGTTGCACGTGAATTTTATGTTGTCTCTTTTGTATAGAACTCAGATAGTTTTCTGTTAATTTAAAAATGTTAATCTGTCTTGTCTCAGCTAGTCAGCTAATTAGGTTCCTTAGTTAGCTATTTAGTTTATGTTACGTTATGTTGTATGTAGCACCTGGTCCTGGAGGAACGTTGTTTCGTGTCACTGTGTACTGAACTGGATATGGCCAACTTGACCTGACTTGACTAGAAGCAGTTTTTCTCAGTTTACAGATAATTAGCATCAGCATTCTGGCACTAGTATACTAGTAACAAGTAACTAGCAAGCTAGTTCTGTAGCTTGTCTGTAATTTATAAATGCAGAGGTTTCTGTTTCCCTTCAGATGTGTGTACACTGACTAACAGCACAGAGCGAACGCTCCCGATTAGTAAGATACACCACACAAATAAGCAAGATAAGCAAGATACACCACACAAATAAAAGGGGAGTAACATGGAAACTAGGTGCAAAACTAAGAAAGTCAAAAATACATGGCGGCGAATCGGTGCGTTCTTGCCCGCTCACAAACAAGTGGCCAGGAGGGAGACACAGCGAATCCCTCCATAGAGACTAATACAGTACTTGAGCCTTATTCTTAGAGAATTAAGGGACTTTCATTGGGATAACAAAACCCAACATGAGGACATTAAAGCTAAATTTTCTAATACTAAAGCTAGACTGGAGGACACAGAAGGTAGAATTACGAAGGCGGAAGAGAGGATTCAAAATGTCGAAGAGGTTCTCAGAGGGGTGTTAAAGTCACACACCAGAACTCTCGTGGAGAAACCCGTGGAGGTCCAGAAAAGATTCCTTCTTTGTTTTTGTTTTTTAAAAAGATCTACATCTGCTTGAACATTGTGAACTGGGGATGATGGATATCTCGGACTATAGTCCCATTTATATGTCGATGGAACTGGACAGAAAACCTAGAGTAGATCTACGGTATGGAGAATTCAGACATC
>QNUK01001207.1:17500-71177 GCA_013621035.1 Clarias magur
AACAAGAATTGAACCTCTTTCCTTGAAGTTCTTGATGATCCTATAAATTGTTGATTTAGGTGCAATCTTAGTAGCCACAATATTCTTGCCTGTGAAGCCATTTTTATGCAACGCAATGATGCTGCACGCGTTTCTTTGCAGGTCACCAGGTTAACAATGAAAGAACAATGATTTCCAGCATCACCCTCCTTTTAACATGTCAAGTCTGCCATTCTAACCTGTGGAAAGTTTTTTTTTCGGGATTAAGTTAATTTTCATGGCAAAGAAGGACTATGCAATTCATCTGATCATCTTCATAATATTCTGGAGTTTATGCAAATTGCTATTATGAAAACTTAAGCAGCAACTTTTCCAATTTCCAATATTTATGTAATTCTCAAACCTTTTGGCCACAACAATAGATGAGCCTTAGGTAAAGGAGCAGATCTGGGGGACTCATTCTGGTGAACTGGTGTATTTAGATGCTGTCCTCCCCACTCTCATTGATCACTCAGGTTTGCTTCTGGTTCCTCCCTTTTAGTGATGATGTCATAGTTAGTCCTGCCGGAGTCCCTGCTTGCACTCTACACTAAATACACATTGACCTTATACATTGTGTGACTGTGACCAGACCTAACTGTTATCTCTCTCTCACTACACATGTCTCTCCTGAACTGCCAGTGATCCAGACCCCTTCTGTCTTCTTGTACTCGTCCTGGTGTTCCTCTTCTAGTTGAAGGCCTGGTTGGAGGAGGTCATGTGACTAAAGCTAGCTGCTTTTAGTCATATTAGCACAGCAGGACACCGGGCGTTACCTGTTACTAAGCTCAATAATGTTCATATCTCCTGTGTTCTATTACTCTGTATATTATGAGTTAAATAAAATACTGAACAGAGGACACACTCACAGGTAGTTCTGACATGGGTTACTGATTTCAGCGCAGTCGTTTCCCAGGAAGCCGTGGTTACATGTACAGTAGTTACAGGTACATTCGCCGTGACCGCTACACAACTTCCCGTATCTCAGAGGACAGCCAACCGTGATGTTATGACATTCACAATCCGGGCCAGTGTAGTTCTTCTCACACTGACACTTACCACATTTACACATCCCTTTATCTGTAACACACACACACACACACACACACACACACACACACACACACACACACACACACACACACACACACACACACACAGAGTTTGTCTAAAACAGAGGAGTGATTATAACCTTCAACGAATGGTTCTTATGTGATATCGGCTCAACTCAGCAGAAGAGTAAAGCTCAGCGCCACCGTCTGGCAGTTTGATGTAATCTATGAATAAAGAAAAAAATTACAGTAGCCAGACCGGCTATGTGTACTTCCAGTCGCGCGTACGACTGGGAGCCATTCAAAATGTTTGCGCCAGTGGAAAGCCAAGCGAAGCGAGTTTATATATTTTTGTGGATTTTTTTGCATTTGTGTAAGATTTAGTGAAGACACAGCACCATGTGTCCCAAGAATGTTATCAAGGACGGTAACAAGAAGAAAAGGGAACCACTTTCAGTTTGGTATTTAGATTAGATTAGATTAAACTTTATTGTCACTGCACATCTAGCTACATGGCAATGAAATACAGTTAGCATCTAACCAGAAGTGCATTTTCACAGCGCAGAATAATTTGCATATATAAATAGAATAGAAGATTATATAGAGAGGTAGATTATTTACAAAGGGGACAAATGAGGAAATGATCACAGGTGGTACAGGAAGGAAGCTATTGTATACCATGCTAGAGAGGTTTGCATATGTAAACATTATACAGTGCAGTCAGTGTGAAGATACTGTATATTTATAATAAATAGGTTGTGTATGTATACTGTAAACAGAAATGGTTATATACAGAAGGGTTATATACACTGAGTGCAATGAAGAAGGAAATATGGCAAGATAAGAATCATGTGCATATGAATATATATATATATATATATATCAATTGAAAGCCGGTACCAAGAGGAATCATACATTAAGGTTAAGTGAGGTTTAATGTCCGTTTATTTCATAGTTCTAAATGTTTTGATTGTTTTTATAAACAAAAATATGATTATACTGTTGGAAATTGGTAATATTGTTAATATTTTTGGGAGGCTGGAACGAATTATCTGCGTCTCCATTATTTCCTATGGGACAATGCGGTTCACTATACGACATTTCACCTTGAGAATTCACCTCTGGGAACGGATTAAACTCGTATGCCAAGGCACCGCTGTGTCTGATAAATTGTTATAAACTCTATATCCAGCACACATGCTACAATTTCATCACCTCAGTTTAGACTCAATATTAATAAATACAATAAAAAGCTCAGTGCTGGTTCACCTGCTATTCACTCACTCATCATCTACACTGCTTAATCCTGTATTCAGGGTCACGGGGGCGGAGCCTATCCCAGGAGACTTAGGGCACATGGTGGGGTACACCCTGGACAGGGTGCCAATCCATCGCAGGGCACAGACACACACTCTCACACATTCACACACTACGGGCAATTTGGGAACGCCAATTAGCCTAACCTACATGTGTTTGGACTGTGGGAGGAAACTGGAGAACCCGGAGGAAACCCACCAAGCACGGGGAGAACATGCAAACTCCATGCACACAGAGACGGGGATCGAACCCGGACCCTGGTGGTGCAAGGCCACAGTGCTGACCACTACACCACCCTGCTGCCCTGCTATTCACTGTTATTATAAATTATAAATTAATATAATTCCTCGAGGCTCCTAGAACATGAATTTATGTCCTTTATTTATATTTCACATCGCAGATCAGACTCAATGTGTGTGTGTGTGTGTGTGTGTGTGTGTGTGTGTGTGTGTGTGTGTGTGTGAGACTATTTTAAAAAGTGATGACTGTAAGTCTCTGGCTCACCGTTGCAGATCACTCCGTTGAGGCGGCTGCAGCTGGAGTCGTCACACTCGCAGTACTGCCCACTGAACGTTTTCGTGCACACACACTCACCGCACTCACACAAGCCACGCCCACTGCACTCCTGAGAGCTGTTGTTAGAGCGACAGAACGTACGCATGGCGGTGTCACTCGTGCTATCACACTGACAGCGCTTACCTAAATAACCTTCATTACACCTAAAACACACACACACACACACACACACACGGACAATTAACAACCAAAAATAAAACCATTGTTTAAAAATTCTTCGACATGAATGTGATTTAATTTCAGCAATTCTTTTACTCATTTCCATCATAAACAACACACTCACATGCCTTATGGGCAAAACACAGTCATGGTGTTGATGACTTTTTTTACGTTATACATATAATACAAAAAAAGTGCTGAAAAAGCTACTTGTTCATGCAATTAAAAATTCAGCCGTTTTGGAGAGATGATTTTATATGTGCCCCAAAAATGGTCTTTTTTCAGCGGTATACTGTCTCGCTTCAAGCGCTAATCATTTAAAATGCTAATTATTCATATTATTCAGAATTTTAGTATTGATACTTAAAGTAGTGTAAGCTTGCTTAAAAAATGGTTGCTTAAATAAAAAACATTTCGAGCAAAATGAAGGATCCCCCTGCAAAACATCTGTAGTGTCCGTAACCATGTCAAATTCACACTGCAATATCTTAACAATTTTGCAGATGAAATCTAAATTGGCCCGAGTTTCATCTGAATGACAATTAAGATCAATAAAATAAATTAATTAATAAAAAAAAAAGTTAAGGACACTAAAACATTCAAGGGAATGAAATTGTATTTAGCAAATGTGTTTCTTTTTATCTGATAAAAATATAAATGTGTATATTTATAATATTGTGAATATTTACAAATGAAGCCTGGAGATAAGAAGCTTTAAATATTATGAAAAATGGTGTTACAGTATATGATCTTATCTGAAAATTCACTTTTTCACCTGGTGAGACACTTTTCAGCACAGATACATGTTCGACTGTTGTACAGAGTGTAGCGTACTTCCCCTCGTGTGCAGACAGGGGGCGCTGTGGGTCGAGAGATGATTACACTACCTGCAGACTCCACATTCTAGTGTTCCGTTTCCTGAGCAGTATTTGGAGTTGTACTCTTTCTGATCACAATCACAGTCACATTTCGTCGTCACGTTGACCTTCAGACGCTCATTAATGCCCTTCACTTGGATCTCAAAGACCTTCGGCTCAGACAGACACTCAGACGCGTTCAGACGCACCGTGAAGGAAACCTGCAGCCACCGGGAGAACAAGAACATCAGCCCAATCACAGAATCACAGCAAGGTCACTGGGGGGAGGGGGGTGCAGAAGGGGGGGCATAGTGTGTGTAGTGTGTATAATTTCTAATGTAGATCAGAGATATGGGTGAGAGTGAGATGAGAGTGATAAAGGTGACCTTCTGGTCTCGGATGCCCGTACACTCGCCCCTGTGCTGCCACGCTGAGCTCGTCGAGCCCCCGCAGTGAGACTGGTAGGACACGTTGAGACCAGGAACACGGATGTTGTGCTCCAACAGCAGGGTGGAAGACAAGTTCTACACACACACACACACACACACACACACACACACTTAATTAATTCCATATCATTTATTTTATGAATGCATGTTTTAATTGATTTCTGTATTTGTTTCATAGAGAACTATATGAAGTGTAATCCTCTCCCTGCTGAACGCAGATGTAAACACACTGCAGCGCTGCGGCTCGTCCGCTTTATATATTTGAAAGTCAAATTGTGTTTCAGTTCATCAGTTCATCTCCCAGAACTGTTCATGTGTTTCACTCACTCATTCAATGTGTGTGTGTGTGTGTGTGTGTGTGTGTGTAAATGTTTGCATGACAGGTCTTACTGATGATAAAGTATAAGCTATAAGTGAAGGACCTCAGTCCACGGTGCCCGCCCTCACAGGGCCCGCCCTCACAGGGCCCGCCCTCACGGCGCCCACCCTCACCGTGTCCGCCCTCACGGTGCCCGCCCTCACGGTGCCCACCCTCACCGTGTCCGCCCTCACGGTGCCCGCCCTCACGGTGCCCGCCCTCACGGTGCCCGCCCTCACCTTGTCCGCCCTCACAGTGCCCGCCCTCACGGTGCCCGCCCTCACGGTGCCCGCCCTCACCTTGTCCGCCCTCACAGTGCCCGCCCTCTGTGCCTGCCCCACAGACATAGAGACACAGAGGAGGGCCGTCTCTGAACACAGACAACACCTCAGAATAATCTCATGTTTACATGTTAGCCCCCACTCAGGTGTATTTATTTATTTATTTATTGTTCACCCCTCATGTCATGACCTCAGCCTGTTACTCGGCACTACGGCCGCACGTGAACGACCATGGACACTGTCACAAACGGCTCATTTCTAGTCCATACGGGTACAAGATATGAGTGTGTGCATCCTCTCTGTGATATGAGTGAGTGTGTGTGAGTGGAGGGGGCGTGGCTTGTGGCTCTGATAGTGCTTTGGCTCCTGTATGGTTTGAGGGCGGGCACTGTGAGGGCGGGCGCCGTGAGGGCGGGCACTGTGAGAGTGTGTCTCCACTTTACAAACACAATTAAAGTCTATGCAGTGATTTTTGCACTGATTTCAGGCCGATTCTTGAGGAGTAAATTATGTTTGATTGTCATGAAAGAGTTTATTGAGCTATCTGATGTTCCGTGTCTTTGACCTGGTTTTCCAATCATAAAAACTTGAGCTCGGAGTAAGAGGAAGAAAGCGGCGCAGGTATATATTTTTGTGCATGAACTCTCATGGACACGGTCACTCAATGTTCAAAATAATCCTTACACACAGTATTACTGTACGTTATAACATCACCACATACGTCAGAGTCAGGGGGCGGAGCCTATACCAGGAGACTTAGGGCACGAGGCGGGGTCCAGGGCGGACAGGGCGGACACACACACACACACACACACACACACACACACACACACACACACACACACAGTCACACAAACATGCACACACACACACACACACACAGTCACACAAACATGCGCACACACACACACACACACAAACAGTCACACAAACATGCGCACACACACACACAGTCACACAAACATGTGCACACACACACACACACACACAGTCACACAAACATGCGCACACATGCACACACACACACACACACACACACACACACACACACACACACACACACACACACACACACACACACACACACTCTGGGTAATTTGGGAAGGCCAATCAGCCTAATCAGCATGTCTTTGTACTGTGGGAGGAAACCCACCACCACGGGGAGAACATGTAAACTCCACACACACAGAGACGGGAATCGAACCCACACCCAGGAGGTGCATCGTTACAGTGCTAACTTTTATTATTCCTTCAAATATTGATGTGGTTTGACTTTCTGTATGTTTTATCACTTGTTTTTACTCATATTTGCACATTCTATTCTTACTGCTGTTCTTTTATTTTTATATGTTAGTGTAGATGGTGTGGATATGACATGGAGATAACACGCTGTCACAGTTACATGCATGTAGTTAAAAGGACGGAATGTAAAGGGATGGGGAACAATATGTGAGATCTAACAACTAGACAAAGTGTGTTCGAGTTCTGAGCTTTAGGCATGAACATAAACACAACAGCAGTGTAGAGTGTACACACACCACGGTCCTGACTCACCCCGTACGCCTCAGAGATCAGCTGGACCACGTTACTGGAGTCGTTCTTCAACACACCAACCACCGACTGAGGAATCAGCGCACTCAGCGCCTGCATGTGTGTGTGTGTGTGTGTGAGAGGGAGAATAAAAGGTCAAAAGAGATCTTTTATAACTGAGATCAGCACCACAAACACTCGTCAGCGCCCTGCAGCGGTTCTGACCTGATAAGCTGGAAAGATGTTTTCTGTCACTGCGAAGATCAGCTGAATGTTATTATCCTGGAGAACCTGAGAGAGCTGGCCCACTGACGGGTAATCCTGAAACACACACAACACAATACAACACGCTGCAGTAGAACCTTTACACACCCTCACAGTTTGCAGTCTGAAAGTGTTTTGGTGTGTCCTCTGTACAAACCCCATTAAAATCTACAGAATGGTTTCTGCGTGAGATTCAGTTTGATTGTTAAACGAGTCAACTATTTTCACTTACTGTCAAAATAGATTAACTGAACCCTTCAACAGACTGTGTTTCATCTTCCAATGGGGGGACCAAATGAGACCTAGCTGAAAGTTTTGTGACGGCTCATGGGAAATCCAAGGCACAGTCAGAAAAACTGGAATTTGGGGAAGACTGTTAGTTGGATCCTTGAGAAAAGTTAGAATGTAACAGCATAACTGTCCCGGTGGGTGGGATGGGGCCAGGATCGTGTTGTTCACCGACATTTTTGCCATTTGAAAAATACAATAATGATATTGAGGTCCGAGCTTTCTTCAGTTCCCTGTTCGCCGCCTCACTTCCTACACTTCCTTCCAAAAACAGAAGTACAGCTTCAAACTGTGGTTTCAGTCCAGTTTTCATTTGTCCAGCAATAATAACAATGAACATCACTGTCACAAAGCAGCTCCACAGAAATGCTTCATCTTGACCTTCCCGTGTCATAAACACTACAATGGCTCATTAAAGGTCTACACAGACAGACAGTAAGGCGAGGCAGACGCTGTGTCACGTTTATTCAACATTTTCACTCACACTGGCCTTCACACGCGTCCTGAACCTGCGAGCTTTGTGCTCATGCTGCGGGTTTAAACAGAGACACTGAGCATGTTCATCCATAATCTCAATAAAGTCCTATTCTTACAGGAGACCCAGTTCCTCGAGCTCACACCAAACACGCTAACAAACGAGACGTCAATCTGGGTTACTGGGTTACTAAAATCCATCAAGTAAACACAGTTGGCAAGTGTTTTTATTTATTTATTTATTTTTGTTTTATTAAGTTTTCTTTTTAAATGGCGGGGTGTTGGGGGTATGAACTGATTGACTGCAGATACTCACAAACAGCGTGCCGTCATAAGAGTCAGATTTAAGATGACACTTTCCATCATGTGGTGTAAATATTCCAGCAAGTCGCCCATCTCCTGCCATGTGAAAGGTGTCATCAGAGGTGTAGACCAGAATCCTAGTCTCGTTCCCCCAGCCGATTTCCTACACACACACACACACACACACACACACACACACACACACACACACACACACACACACAGGGAAGGAAAACGGGTTAAACAAAACAGTTTCTGTCCGAGTGCTGGGATTAAAAATGCACTGATATGACTGCTGTAGTGTAGCTTCGTTTTCGCTGTTCCTCCTCTGTGGTTAATACTTAATACTTAAAGGGATCTTTTGGGTATGAAGTATTAACACTTAGCTGAGCTGCAGTTTATGATTGTAAACGTCTTGGGTTACTTTGCTGTAACCCTGTTCCCTGAAAAAGCGGGAACAAGATGCTTGCTGCAAGGGGACACCTCTTGCCAGAGCAATCGATGAGGCAACCCCCCCGGTCGAATGAGCCCTGACTCTTAGAGGCGAAGTGTGACCACGCGCCTCGTGGCTAGGGCAATGAGTTGGTTCTGGTTGCAGCCCCATGGCAAATGAAAAGCTGCTCTGACTTACGCCACTGGCTAGTGCGGTGGACATAAATCTGAAGAGCACATACTGGACACAGTAAGTGAAGTCTTTCCTGCTCCGGAGCTGTAAAAGGCAGAGGACAGAAGGCTTCGAGAACAACTGGGTGCATGGTTAAGAATGGAATTTTCAGAAGATAGTTCGGGTGAGGATGCAGAATAGCTTTGACTAGCCCAGGGGCAAAGTCTAGGCAGGACGGAGAAAACCATATTAAGAGTCAGAAGCCTGACAGGCGGTTCAAAAGGGGTGTCAATCAGACCTTCAAGCACAATAGCTAAGTCCCACAAAGGGACCGTGGCTCTAGTGGGCGGCCTTAACCGTTTAGCTTCACAAAAAAAACGGGCAACTAAAGGGTGCTTTCCCACAGAAAACCCATCGGTCAGAAGATGACAAGCCGAAATAGTGGTTCCGTACATTCTGAGAGTATTAGGGCATAAGCCCGAGGACAACATTTCTTGCAGAAACTCCAGCACTGAAACAATTCGGCAGTGGACTGGGTCTACATGTTTGAGGGCATAAGTTCTTCTAGTGAAGGGAGCCCTAGCACTTAGAATAGTTTCAATTACGCTAGCTGGAAGACCAGCATCTCTTAGTGGGTCCCCTTCATGTGCCAGACGTGAAGGTTCCAGAACTCGGGCCGGGGATGAAATATTGTCCCCTGCGCATGTGACAGAAGATCCCTCCTCAATGGAATCACCCAGGGTGAGCCGTCGAGAAGTAATATTAGATCCAAGAACCACACTCTGGTCAGCCAACTGGGCGCTATCAGGAAGAGGCGCAAACCCTGTTGACGGACGCACACCAGGACTCCCAGGAGCAGAGCTATCGGAGGAAAGGCATAAAGGCGTAATCTGGGCCACGTATGGGCCGTCGCGACCAGACCCAGGGGAGCTGGAAGAGTCAGAGAGTAGTAAAGGGGACATTGTGCTGTTTCTTGTGAGGCAAAGAGGTCCACCTCTGCTACATAAAATCTTTCCCAGATTTGACTCACTACTTCGGGGTGGGTTTCCATTCCCCATGTGTCACAGCTTGCCTGGATAGCAAGTCTCCTCCCACAATCATAGGCCCCAGAATGTAAATCGACCTGAGGGACAGGAACTTGTCCTATGCCCAAAGCAGACCCTGGTGCACTAGTTTGTTCAAGCGGCGTGAGCACAGTCCGCCCTGGCGATTTATGTATGAGACTACCGAAGTGTTGTGGACTCGCACCAGGACATGGTAGCCTCTCAACTGCTGGAGGGGCCAGAAACAGAGCCATCATTTCGAGGCAATTGATGTGCCACGTGAGAAGATGACCTCTCTAGCTCCCTTGGGCTGGACGGCCATCTAAGCCCGTGAGGGAAGCATGTGTCGTTAACATCTTGCAACGACAACATGTTCCTAGAGTGCCTGGCACATGGCGAGTCCCAAACCATGACAAGTCTGTGCACGATTCGTGCATGGAATGTGATCCCCCATGATGATGCAGTTAACAATGCCCTGCCCCATAAACGCCCCCATGCGCTTTCTAATAAGATGGTTGCAATACTGTATAATCTCGCCAGGTGGGGCATCGACTGCTTCAGTTAACTGGAGTGTCCAGGCAGTTTACACAGAATGTCTATATACTGTACAGGCTGTACAGTTTCATAAATAGATGATATGGTAAAAAAAAAAATCTAATAAAACCGATTAATAAAACAGAATTTTTTTAATCACTCAATACACAACCCATGATGCTTGTGCTATTTAAAATTAATTAATTTCTTAATAAATAAAATTAGTTATTGCAATATTTTCCAAGACATCCTTAATAATCCTTAAAGACACGGTAACATGTGCAATTTACCTATACCGACAGGCTATGTATTTTACATTACAGTGTATTTTATCTAGTTCCGTTTAATACACTGATAGATAATATTTTGCTGCAAAGTAAAGCTCATAATGTAACTTCTGCTTGGGTTTGTTTTCGTTATATTTTTGATGATTTTTTTCGCTGATTATCAAAAATTGGCATAACAAATTGATTAATGGCGCATAATATCTGGAACAAATATCTGCCCATACGGATGTTACGTGGCGCTGGATGGAGAGCCGCAGCACGAGATGTTTTTAATGAGAAGAGCTTTTACTCAGGGCTCGAGAGAGGTTTAACACAATAAGAGTGTGAGAGTGTTTATCATACGCACGGGAAGACCTTTCTGTTTGAAGGTGGCGTGGGATTATTAATTAGGAAACTTGAAAGTTAACAAAAGAAACTGATAACACAAAATAAACAAAGCTCCGCCATCTATGGAGCTTTCTGCTCCTGCAACAAGAGAGGAAGTCTCTTCTGCCCATTAACAAGAGAAGTGGATGCACGCTTGAGAAGTGGATGCTAAAACTTCCTGATCCGGGGAGTGTGCGAGAGAAAGGGGGAATTCCGTCTCATGCGCGTCTGCCAGATCGGCATGTGAACCCCATGAATGCGCCGCGAATGCGAAGGCGAGCCGCGAGCAAAGCACCTTTATAGGGAGCAGATCACAGTCCTCACACTGTCCCTGGAGCCCAAGCAGAGCGTGCTCTTCCCCCAGACACTAAAAACCATGGGGATCATCTCGTAGTAAACTCTGCCATATCAGAGAGGTTTCTTTTTTTCGTTTGTATATTCGCTTGCACACACACACAATGCGGTCCTTGAAGACAAAAAGACCTGAGGATGTTTCCAGTTCACTCCTATTTATAACCTGCAGGTGCACCTCATCAGATGACGTCACCTGAACGAGGTTAAATAAGCCAAAATTTGGCGTGTTTGATACACACATGCTTCACAACTGGCTGAACAAAGAGATGTTCCCATAGCGTTTCCATGCAGCATCGAGTGTAGATTTTGAAAGGGAACAGGATCTACATGATTGCCGTTGGGACGTTTTTTATTTTTTAATTTTAAGAATTTGAAAACTAAAAGACTTTCAAGTTACATGAGCCAATATTTTATTCACGATAGGACATGTAGAACATGTTTAAAAAAATGTTAAAACTGAGAAAATGTAACAATATGACAGTTCAAATTAGTTTGAAGACGTCTGGGCATTGAGTTTATGAGTTTCTGTTGTTGGAATTTGGTCCCATTCTCGCCTGATAGTTTAGGTTTTTAGTTTAGGTTTCCATCTGCTAAGTAGTTCAACATATGTTTCATATAATGATGAGCCAAATGTTCTCTATAGGTGAGAGATCTGGACGGCAGATGGGCCAATTCAGCATCCGGACTCTTCTACAATGATGCCATGCTGTAGTAATAGCTGCAGTATGAGGTTTTGCATCATCCTGCTGAAGGCCTTCCCTGAAATAGACGTAGTCTAAACCTTTTATATTCCTTTCGGCATTTGTAGTGTCTTCCAACACACACAAGCTGCCCACACCGTATGCACTTAGACCCTCCCATGCTGTCAGAGATGCTGGCTTTTGAACTGAACACTGATAACACACTGGAAGGTCTCCCACCTCTTTAACAAGAACAAGAATGTCAAATTTGGACTCGTCTGACCAGTTCCATTGTGAACACTTTTCCACTTTGAATCAGTCCATTTTAAATAAATGGTCATTGACCCGCAGGACACAGTGCCGCTTCTGGACCATGTTCACATATGGCTTCCTTTATACATGATAGAGCTTTAGTTGGCATCTGCAGATGTTTCTAGAAGCATTCCTGGGCTCATTCAGTAATGTCAGTGACACAATCATGTCGATGAGTGATGCAGTGTCGTCTGAGGGCCCAAACACCACAGGCATCCAACAAAGGTCTTCGTCCTTCTTCCTTCCACACAGAGATTTCTCCAGTTTGTCTGAATCTTTCGATGATGTCATTCACTGTAGATGAAGACATTTGCAAGGCCTTTGCCATTTGACGTTGAGGAATGTTGTTTTTAAAGTATTCCACAATCATTTTACACACTCTTTCACAGATTATAGAGCCTCTGCCCATTTTTACTTCAGAAAGACTCTCTAAGACATCCCTTTTACAGCTAATCATGTTACAGACCTGATCATTTCAGGTTTTCAGCCCTTTCTTGAGATCAAATTTGAAATGAGCTCATTTAGTGGATAACAGTGTGATCTTTCTCCGTTTAAACATTTGCTTTATTATTTATGTTCTATTGTGATTAAAAAGTACTGGAGCTTCTTTACTGACGCTTAAAGGGTTACCTGTCCCATATTACTGGTGTGACATCATTCGCATGTTTGTGTTGACTAGAAACTGGACATAAAGCACATTTGCAGCACCATTTACTTTCCCCTTGCAGCCTGGTGATTAGTTAGATGTTAGATGCCACAGCCTCGTCCTTACCTCACACACAGCAGCCTGCATGATCGCATCTAACCCAGCTTCAGGTGAGTCAAGGTTACCAGAGATCTTCTGCTTGCTGACTTCTTTCTTAAACTTTTCAGCATCGCTGGTCAGATTCAGAATGTTCCGGAAGGTGAAGGCAGGCTGGCAGGTGTCTGTGCGAGTGGGACACGGGTTGTTTCTCTTGGCCTTAACCTGGCTAACGTACGGTAGTTTCACCTTGTCGACAAATGAGCCAAAACCTAAAGACAGAGCAGAGGGGAGAAGTGGTAAAGTACAAACAATAAACCTGCTAATAGAGTTACACTGAGAACCTTCAGCTCCAGGTTTAACAGAAAAGACCATTTGACTTTTATCAGTATGTAGAAGAAGGATATTTTAATTCATCCCAGCATTTAGATCCTTCGTATTTATGTATTGTTCATAGCTTTACTAATGAAGCAGAATGAACTGATAGCTACAGTCATGTGTCGTCATCATGTGGCAAAAAGGCAAAATAACAAAGGGGCTAAAACATGACCTTGTGGGATGCCGCCACATTATAAGTAATTGAGGAAAGATCTAATTTTTGCTAACAACCTGCTAGTGGTCTGTCAGGCAATTTCTAACCCATGCAAGCGCTAGGGGTCACATGGTGCATTTCTCGCTGGGACGCTGTACCTCGAGAGTTGGTGGTTCAAATCTTACCTCGGGTTTGTGTGCGGATTTTGCATGTTTTCCCTGCGGTACTCTGGTTTCCTCCCACAAGCTAAACACTTGCATTTCCAAATTGCCCATAATGTGCGATTGTGTGTGCATGTGAGAGTGTGTGTGTGTGTGTGTGTGTGTGTGTGTGTGTGTGTGTGCTTCACAGGCACAAGTAATATCCTAGATAGTATTTTTCAATTGCAGTCAAGAATGTTTATTTACAGCGGTACCTCTGCATACAAACTGTCTTAAGAACCAAAATTTTGCAAGAAATTGTCCTTGGCAAACAAAGCAATTTGGTAAACAATGAACCAAGCCGAACCGAATGCCAAGCGTACGTCTGGTAGCCGTTCAGAACTTGTTTGAGTCAGTGGAAAGCCGAGTGAAGCAAGTTTACATTTATTTTTTTTCTTGCATTTTGTAAGATTTAGTGAAGACGTAGCACCATGGGTCCCCTAGAACGTTATCAAGGACGGTAGCAAGAAGAAAAGGGAACCGCTTTTAGGTTGGTTTGTAAAGCAGCCGGTGCCAAGAGGAATCATAAATGAAGGTTTAGTGAGTTTGAATGTCTATTTATTTCATATTTTACTTCATTTTCATGTCTTTTATAAATGTTTGGATTGTTTTTATATGCAAAAATATGATCATAGTTTTGGAAATTGGTAATATTAGTCATATTTTTGTGCGGCTGGAACGGATTATCTGCATTTACATTATTTCCTATAGGAAAATACGTTTCACAATACGAAATTTCACCTTAACATTAAATTCATAGGACGAGGCACCGCTGTACTTGAAATCATTTGCAGGAAAATTTAAAGAAGAACTTTGATGATTCTGAAAATCTGCATATTGGCAAAAATGCTTGTGTTCTACATGTGTGTATAAGTTTATGTAAGAAGACTTCAGTCTATCTGGTTGCTGCCTGCCTTGCATCTAGCAGTTTTTTAGAGGTCCATGTGGGACCAGTGTTCTCACCGATGCGGACAGTCTTTGTGTGTTTCAGCAGCGTGTTCAGAATGTCCTGCCCGAGGCTCTTAATCATCTCCAGATCGTCCTTCATGGAGTAGCTCAGGTCCATCAGATAGTACAGGTCTATGGGGTAACCCTCGGCCCTCCTAAACTCCACCTCAAAATCCTGTGGCACACCTTCATACAGAAAAGAGGATTAAAGGAGGATTAGGTGGAATATTAATGTCAGCTCACAATGAAAGTTTCTGCCAGTGGTCAAGAAAGCTTCATGTAGGGTTTATGAAGCCCTTTGAGTTCTTACAAAAAGTTACCATTGACTTTATTATGGATTTTGATTTGGTTAATATAGTGATATAATGACTGTAGCAGACCACACAATGAAGAGTTCTTCCTCACCGAGTCGGAGTTCGGCTCTCAGGCTCTGAGGTTTGAGCTGCACCACGTTTTTGAGGTCATGGTTCAGTTCATTGTTTTTCATGGGTAAGGTACTGGGTGTGGGCTCGTACACCTTCTTACAATTCCTCTCCTTCAGGAACTGGGCGGAGTCGCATCTGCGTCCATCTGACTCCTGTTTCTCCAGGAAATCCTGCAGAGCACAGACCTTCATTTAGACCTTCATTTAGACCTTCATTTAGACCTTCATTAGTAGATCTGTTAAAGACGTTGTAAGAACTGCTCATTGTTCTGCCCCGTTGTGAGGGACTGGGCTTTGCTGGCCCGCATGCTTTTGATTTGGCCTGTATATAAATGACTAGAGAGAGTTCACCCTGTGTACACCTGCAATCATTTTACTCAGCACAACCGAGACAATATAACATCATTCATCAAATTCATCAAATGGAATGTGAGAAAGAAAGTTTATTTGTCATACAATAATATGAGAATGAATCTCAGAGAAACGTACAAAGTTACATTCTAAACTTATAGAGGACAAAAAAAAAAATCTTTAAACTTCTTAATATTCATTTAATAAAAGATTTCAAAATGTAATTCAAGCAAAAAGGAAGAAAATACACCAGTAGAAGTCAGTAAGCTAATTCATTAGCAGTGTTTATTTATTTATTTATCGAATATTTAGTTTTAAAAACAGACATTGGTGCGTCTCGTCTTTGGGTCTATTGCAGTCAAATGTGTCGGACGTCATGTGTGAACGCAATGCTTCTAAAAATGAAACAGCCAGTGCTCGTCTACGCCTCCTAATAAAGCTCGTCATGGTTTGTTGGTTTAGAAGGAGACGCGAGAAGAGACATGTTAGTGTGACAGTGACACCAGCGTGGAAGTGGAAGTGCCATCTTGTGGCGTTAACTGGTATTACACTGGTAAAATGAATAGCTAGTGCACGTCTACGCTACCTAATAAAGCTCTGGAGAGAAGGAAAGTGTGAGGATGACGATTAGTACTGCACACATTGAGCCGCACACGGTCACTATTAAATGGATGTTATTGTATTTATGATTTCAGATCCTTTATTGTCCTATCAGAAACAATGTGCTTCATAAAAACTGTTAAACAGGAAGTGATGCGGTACAGCGGTCACATGTTCCTCTTTCTGCTTGTACGGACAAATCAAAACCTTTTCTTTTCTTTTTTTTACCTTTAATGACTTCAGGCTCCTCCTTCATGTAGTGTGATGTTTACTTTTACTGTATATATATATATATATATATATATATATATATATATATACACACACACACACACACACACACACACACACTCCTAATAATCATAGAGATGCTCAGATCTTAAACACTCACAAACATATACATGTCTTTACAGTGTAAAAAATATTACAATGAACAATAAGAGCATTCCTACTCTAGGTGTGTGTGTGTGTGTGTGTGTGTGTGTGTGTGTGTGTGTGTGTGTGTGTGAACTTCACACTGAGTGTAGTGTCTGACTCTGAATGACCCACTTTATACACTAGAGGAGCCGTGATTCGTGTTTTTAGTTTCAGTAAAGACGGAGTGTAAAGTGTCTGGGACAGATATGTTATGTCCATGTGACCCACTCAAGATCAAGTGTGACTATACGCCCTCGTCAGCTGAACTCAATGATCTTACAAGTTATCAAATAAAGATTATGACGATTCTAACCGGAGACGTAGACTGTAAGAAGAATCATTGTTACAGTCAGGAAACTTACCTGCTGCCCACACCATGCACGTCCTGGAATCTTCACACATTCAGAGCAGGTAGAATGTTGCTGAGACACTGGAGAGGGATCTAACACACACACACACACACACACACACACACACACACACACACACGATATTGTATATTACTCCGTAAACATATGATACTCCGCCTGGCCCCATAAAAAGTCTTACGCTTTAATATTTTGTCCAAACACCTCGATTTTACACACACACACACACACACACACACACACACTGTGGTGTCCATGTCATGTGTGTGAAAATGATTCCTCATGCTCTCTCTCACACTCTGAGTCCTGCAACACACTCCGTCCCATCAGGGAAGCAGAAACCCTCCTGTGATGTGACGTGCTGGTGACTCAGTACATTCAGGTGGTCATGTGACTTCATGTTATTGAGTCTCGACCTGAGCGACTGAAGCGACACCAGATCATAACACCAGAGTCTCCAGAGGCTCGTACAGTGGACGCTATGCATGATGGGAGCGTCGCTTCATTACAGCGCTTCCCTTCTCACCCTGACACGCCCATCACTCTGGAACAGACTCGGTCTGGACTCATCAGGTCACATGACCTTCATACATCACTCCACAGTCCAGTGTTTATGCTCCCTAACAAACTGAAGACTTTTTTTCCTGATGAGTTTCAATAACATGTGGTTTTATTATGGACACACAGCTGTTTAGTCCTGTGAGTTCTCATCACACTGCGTGTGTGTGTGTGTGTGTGTGGAAATGTTCTTACTTTGACTATTAAACATGGCTTTAGTTTCTACTGGACATTTTGTCCGTGTGCCTTCAGGTGTGTAAGTCATCTCTCATCACACTCATTCAGGGTGTTTTTCCGACCGCATGTATTCTGGGTTCAGCACATTTACATTTCGGCGCAGAGTCTCTTGTCCAGAGCGACTTACAAACTGCTTTGAAGTTTCTGTCATTAGATGCTTACACTGGGATCCTCTGTCCTAACTAACACAGCGCTCTCCCTCAGTGTTTAATAATGTGTTGGACAGTTCAGTTTCAGTTCCAGTCATTTCAGCTCAGTCTCCTCAGTCGTTATCTCTGCTTGATGAAGCCCAACAATTTAACCCTTCTGAAAGGGAGACTTCATTCATTTGGACCAGGCAGTGTAAACAACATGATAGCTTAACGAAAAGTACTAAAGGTACTAAAGGTACTAATAATGTGATGGAGTGAAGGTGAGTACCTGCTGCACATCCCAGTGGCACCGAGTGAAGAGCAAGGGCAAAGGCTAGGATAAACCTCATGACTCCTAAAGAGCTGAAGAACTCCTGAAGAACATCATGCAGAATGTCTGGTTAGTATGAAGCTACAGATTATTCACAGCTTTATCACTGATCTGTGAAACATCACACAGTGTCAGTAAAAATCAGTATAGAAATAAAACTTAATAGAATAGAAACAGGGAGGAGAAAATGACATGGAGGAGAGATGAGGTGGACTTTGCTGGGAAATTCCCTGTGATGAGCAGCTCAGTGAGGTAGATGTCTAGAGCGCCACCCTGCCATGGTGGGCGGAGTCCGTGCCCCGTCACCTCCGGCTTGTTCATCAGCGGCAAACTGAGAGATACAACTCATACATTTTCCTCCCTTTTCAAATTCATTTCCATATTTCCTTTCGATTAATCCAAATCCAGAGGGAAGAGATAAAAATCCCAGAGTAGAGTGAAGAAGTCAGAAACAGAGAGGCTCACACATCGAGAGTAATCACCGGAGAACCCGAAGCGGCCCGAGGCAAGAGGTGCATTGTGGGAAAGCTCGGAGGTGATTAGTTGTCAGGCTGCGGGTGAGTCGGAGCACACGGAGAGAAAGTGAGCAGTGCAGTCCTGGGTGTGCCAGCGTGAGTGTAAGGAGGCACAATGGAAGATAAAAGGGAGGAGAGAGAGAAGAATGGGAAAGAGAGTTTAATAAATACTCTCTCTCTCTATACTGTATATATACGGGGGTGGAGGGAGACCTAAGCGTCCTGAGACTCCTGAGAAAGGCAGAGTTGCTGATGAGCAGGTTTCACTACTTTCTCAGTGTGAAGGGCTCAAGTTCAGGTTAGCAGTGAGGTGCACACAGAGGAACTTGATACTCCTTCCTCTTTCCACAGCCACCCCACCGCCCCACGTGTAAGGTGTGTAACCATCTTTCTGAAGCCTGCAAGGCCCGCATTCACAAAGCGTCTTAGAATTCTCTCAGAGCTCCTATCTCAACCCTAAAAGGTCCTAGCTGGGAGTCTTAGAATAAAAGTGAACTAGGAAACCTTTTAGAGCAACTCTGAGCTAGGAAAGTACAAAACCCTTTATCTTAGTGAGGGGGCGTGGTCGAGCGCGTTGCTAGGGACGATGCAGCAGTTCAAGGACTGTGATTGGTTGATAAAAAAATAACCTCTGACCTCTGTAAAGGTCTTGAAATGAGCTCTTAGTAAAAATAGATTATATGATAATAGAACAGACAGTGAAATCATAATGTTTGTATATAGTGACACTGTATCATCAGGACTACAGGCTGCTTTATATTAAGTTTCTGTTATCGGCGAAATGTCTTACAGATAATTAAACAGCAAAATGTTGAAAATGTGTCGACTTTTAAAGTAACCAGTTTCCACACAGTCGTTACTATATTTAAGTTCTGACATTTATTTACTAAACTGATTTTATTACTTCATTTCAGATTGATGGGAGCGAAACGTCTCAGCTGGTACAGTTTACATGATCACAGGACAGTTTATTTAAGCTGCACTTTTGGATGGTCTGTAGTCAACAATCCAAGAGAGACGGAAAACAACAAGAAAACCAGACTGGACAGAAGAGGCGCGTTTACTTTTAGCTTTACGTTCAGTGTTTGGAGAATATTTCTTCCTTCCGCCATTTTGTCCTCTGATATAGAAACTCTTAAACCTCTTAAAAGTCCTCGTCTCTACTCTTAACTATTTTTACCTTAGGAGCTGTTTTTAGGGCCGAGATGTTTCGTGAATCATTTTTATCTTTGCTAAGATTTAGTCCTAAATTTAGGGGGAAATTCTAAAAAAAAGTCATAATTATAAGAATTTTCTTAGAATTTCATCACTAGGAGCGACTTTTAGTTTAAGAAGCTTTGTGAATACGAACCCTGAAGTGCACAATCGTCTCCTTAGTTTAGTTGATGTTGATGCAGAGGCTGTTTTCATTGCACCACTCTGGTAATGTCTCATCTCTGTATGTGATTAATCCCAGGACAGTGGTGTCGACAGCATGCAAACCGATGAAGAAAGAATAATATCTGAGCTGGGAAAGCCGAGTACAGGAGTGGGCTCAGGACACATATTTGTGGGACTCCTGTAAAAGGTGCTGTGATGTAAAGAACCTGAGATTAGAGGCTCTACAGCCAAATAACGTGCAACTGAATTACACCACAAAAGCGTGTTGTCATAAGTAAAGTGATATGAAAACCCCTGTCTGGTGTGGTTACAAATCTGATTAGTCTTAATGATGAAGAGCTTCAAACAGATTATGAACCGTTGCAGCTGTACTGGTCATGTGGAGGAGTGATGGTTCTACACGTTCAGTGGCTTTATCTGTTATACTGCAGCTAAGGCTTTACTGGCCAGCCAACTTTTTATTGTTTCCAGAGACACAGACTATGAACTCCAAGGTCTCTTCTGGACAAGAACATGACTGAGAACACTGTAGTCTAGACGTCACATCCATCCATCATGACACTGTAAGGAGTCTCTGCTCTGATGATACACCAATTATTTTATTCATTTCCTTCATTAATTTTTTTACTTTCATCATTAACAGGATAAAATCATTAAGCAGTAACTCAAGTCATGCATTGTTTACTAAACAAATAAAACATTCTACACACAGCAATGTCCTGAAACAGAAGATAGGGAAACAGAGCAAGTGGTTACTAAATTGTTTCATAAACTGGTGAAAATCAGCAGACTGTCTGGAGATCAGGAACCCCAACAACACCAGAGACATGAGGGACGAAGGACGAGGACAGCAAACTGACGGCCGGTCCACACGGAGGAGCACGTTGAAACTAGCGCGGGGGATTGTGGTCTTTCATGCACATGATCGGGTCTGAGACGGGACTTTGGGAAAACACCTTTAAAGGTGAAGATATTTAGAAACTCTGATGTGAGATGTGGAGGAACAGTGCATGTTTATTTCACAGCGTGTGTGTGTGTGTGTGTGTGGATCCCCTGTTGTATCTCCAGTGTTTGGTGTGTAAGAGTGTGTGTCGATAACCAACATTCCTGTTTAATACCTCTGTAAACACTTCCTGTTCATTCATCTGTACAGTCTGCACATGGACTCTATACTAATGTGTGTGTATTCATATGTAGATGTGTGTGTAGGTACACACTCTGCATTCCCATCCAGCGGCTAAATGACTCATATTTATCCATATGTATACTCATACTATTGCACATAATGTAAATTCACCTGTATATAGTTTCTGTATATCTTTTTAATAAAGATATTAAAAGAGATAAGATATGTCTAATTACATATTTATAATTAGACACATCTGTAGATTTACAACTATTCTGTACATTAATTTATCCATCTATGCTCACGTTACACTGTATATTCATGTACACACACACACACACACACACACACACACACACACACACGTATATATTCTTTCTGTAATCCACTTTCTACATAGACCTTACTTTTATCCTATGTATATGTATAAGTTTTATAGCTGTGTGTACATGTTTATGTCGCGCTGCTAACTTGCACTTCTGGTTAGATGCTAACTGCATTTCGTTGCCGTGTAACGATGTGCAATGACAATAAAGTTGAATCTAATCTAAATCTAATCTCCCGTGTTTGGTGTGTAAGAGTGTGTGTTGTATCTAATGTCTGTACTAATTCGTACTAAACAGTTTTTCTTGTATTTGTTTTATTAAAATCTTCTTCTCCCGCTGCCAGTCTATTGAGTTCTTCACTTCCTGTTCATTCAGTCACTGCATGTGGTTTTGATATGTGACTACATAGGTTAATTAGTTCAAATCTCTCTCTCTCTCTCTCACACACGCACACACACACACGCACACATGGTGCTAGACTGCAGACGTGTTTTAAGGAAGCTGTGCCTCACAGTTAAACCGCACGTCTCTTCCTGTGTGACAGGAAGCTGAAACACTCACACAATTCTGCCATTTTTCTTTGTTTCTGCGTGTGGGAATGTTCAGTCCATGACCGAGTCTCTCTCTCACACACACACACACACACACAGACCTTCACATAGAAGCCGAGCGATACATTATTTATAACCATGTTATAACCAAGTCTAATTATTTCTCCTGCCTTTGAGGTCGGAGCTTCTTAAAGCGTTTTGCTGCTGCGAGTGTAAAAATGACTCGCATGAATTCAGCGTCTAACTTTCTGAATATTCTGATGAAAATCTCACTTTAAGAGGCAACGGCAGAAATCATTTAAAGCACCAAGCAGAAGTGGATTATTGTCAGGAAACAGGCCAGTGTGGGTCAGAACCATTAGATCAGTTACCTGGTGTGTAAATAACAAGCCGTAGCTCTGATACTTTTAAATACTCTTCAGTTTATTTATCAGCTCTAACCTGCTCACACACACACACACACACACACACCCACGCGCCTGAAATGTTCAACAGAATGAAAGTGGTAGTGTGAGGCGAGCAGGCCTGAGGTTTCCACCCGACTGTACTGTTCTGTCTCCGAGCGTTTCATACAGCACACTCAGTCCTCCTCACCGTCGAGATCTCCAGAGACGAGACTCACGCAGAGCTGCTGCAGGTTTCATTCAAATGCCACTTAAACTGAAAGTCATATGAATTTCATCTTCACTTACATAAAAGTACATCTTTAAATATCTGTCTGACTGGACGGATTAAACTGTAGAGCAGTAAAGAAACGATCTCCATCAGCATCACGAGTTCTTCTAGACGTTCAGAGTCGCTCACACACACCGTCTCACACACACCGTCTCACACACACCGTCTCACACACACCGTCTCACACACACCGTCTCACACACACCGTCTCACACACTCCGTCTCACACACACCGTCTCACACACACCGTCTCACACACTCCGTCTCACACACTCCGTCTCACACACACCGTCTCACACACACCGTCTCACACACTCCGTCTCACACACTCCGTCTCACACACACCGTCTCACACACACCGTCTCACACACACCGTCTCACACACTCACACACACCGTCTCACACACACCGTCTCACACACACCGTCTCACACACACCGTCTCACACACACCGTCTCACACACTCCGTCTCACACACTCCGTCTCACACACACCGTCTCACACACACCGTCTCACACACACCGTTTCACACACACCGTTTCTCACACACACACACACGTTTCACACACACACGTTTCTCAGCTAAATGATGAAAATCACCTGGCTGTTATTTACACCTCCAGGCTTCCAGATTGTTCTATTAGTTTATTTATTTTATTTACCATTTTGTTCACTAATTTCTAATTTGCTAAATTATTCAAGTTATTCAATAAAATTCAATAAAGTTGATATTCAATCTGCTCTGCCATAAGTAATGAATGAATGAATAAAGTGTCCACAGTGTAAAGGACCATCTGAACAAACGCCACCCGCCCGACATTACAGAGAAACTCTAACACTTCATCATCAATCGCAGCAGAAACACCAGCAGCGTTCAGGGGAAAGTTCACTTGAATACGTTATCAATAAGATTCAATGTTAAATGTGTTTTATATCTTTTGATCTTTTTTTAAAATGAATCAATGAATTAATTAAAAACAAACCTGGTAAAAGGACAAAGCGTGATGATGCTTAAAGTCAGATATCACAACTTACACACACACACACACACACACACACACACACACACACACACACACACACACACACACACACACTTTGTGATAAATCCTGCAGAATATCAGAACTAAAAAAAAAAAAAAGTCTGATCCAGAATCCTAAAGCTAATCTGTGTGTGTGAGATCACGAGTCTCTCAGGAGAACTGAGGCAGAATAAATCCAGACACATCAGTGAGACGAGACTACAGACAGGAGAGAGACACGAGACAGGAGAGAGACACGAGACAGGAGAGAGACACGAGACAGGAGAATCACACACTCACCCTGAACTCTCCTGTGAAGCTCTTGTCTCCTCTATGAGGTGAATGTATGTGTGCCACTTCTCTTTCTCTCTGTTCCTGTTACATGTGTGTGTGTGTGTGTGTGTGTGTGTGTGTAGCTGGGCGTGTTCACGTCACTGTCTCTACATTAGTGAAAAGAAGATCTGTCTGAGGTGTGTGTAACGAGCCGACTGCTCTTGGTTATGGGAAAAATCATACTGTATGTACACACACACACACACACACACACACACACACACACACACACACACACACACACACACACGTCTCTCTCACTGTTATTAAAGTTGTGTTTTATTGACAGATGTTCTTAACTTTTTTATTACTACCTTTACTTTTACTATTACTGTCTGTCTCTCCGTCTCTCTCTCTCTCTCCGTCTGTCTCTCCGTCTGTCTCTCCGTCTGTCTCTCTCTCTCTCTCTCTCTCTCTCTCTATGTATATACACAATATCAACTAATAATTTGTATATAAATTGTAATACTTATTTGACATAATAAAGTGAGTTTAAAACCTCAAAAACCTCTCTGTCTCTCTCCGTCTGTCTCTCCGTCTGTCTCTCTGTCTCTCTCTGTCTCTCTCTCTCTCTGTCTCTCTCTCCGTCTGTCTCTCTCTCCGTCTGTCTGTCTCTCCGTCTCTCTCCGTCTCTCTCTCTCTCTCCGTCTGTCTGTCTCTCCGTCTCTCTCTCTCCGTCTGTCTCTCTCTCTCTCCATCTGTCTGTCTCTCCGTCTCTCTCCGTCTCTCTCTCTCTCTCTCTGTCTCTCTCTCCGTCTGTCTCTCTCTCCGTCTGTCTGTCTCTCCGTCTCTCTCCGTCTCTCTCTCTCTCTCCGTCTGTCTGTCTCTCCGTCTCTCTCTCTCCGTCTGTCTGTCTCTCCGTCTCTCTCCGTCTCTCTCTCTCTCTCTCTCTCTCTCCGTCTGTCTGTCTCTCCGTCTCTCTCCGTCTCTCTCTCTCTCTCCGTCTGTCTGTCTCTCCGTCTCTCTCTCTCCGTCTGTCTACTGTCTATTTAGATTTACATTTCTGCACTTGTCTGCCCCAGAGTAACACTATGAAGTGCTTTGTGTAATTACAGAGATCCTTACGTTGGTTAGTATGTTACTGACTGGCACAGCTCTATAATTTCAGGGTTTAATAATGTGTATAATGTATATATACTAATTATTATTATTTACTTATAACTATTAATATTCCATATTCCATTGTATATATTGTTATATTTATTATATTTTAGTGCAAATATCTTTTTGTTCTTTTGTTTATTCTTCCACTTTCTTATTGTTGCTGGTCTCTGAGGTACAATCTCACTGTATCACTTCCAGAAAGTCTCTTCATCTTTATCTTAATTAATAATGTGATCAGTGCCGACAGTCACACACTGTGGGAAAGGACTTTTCTTTGGGCGGGTAACAATAAATTGAGCTTATGTTAAATGTATTATTGTAAATGTAAACTTTACAGAGCGAGTGTAAATTCTGTTCAGGAACCCTTTCCCTCAGGTCGGGTCGGGTCGGGTCGGGTCGGGTCGGAGCGCTGAACTCCTGCAGCTGTGGGAGGAGCCTGAGTCAGCAGGAGCTCACAGTCTATAGTTCACATCTCTAATGTGAGAGAGGACGAGTGAGTGGTGTGGAGACACAAGGCATAAAGTCCTGACGCACACACACACACACACACACACACACACACACACACACACACACACACACACACACACACACACACACAAAGTGCTTTATATGGGCACAGAAAGAGATGCAGCTTTAAAGATAAAATAAGTACGACAATAGTAGAAAGTGGGCAAGCATGCGCGCACACACACACACACACACGCACACACACACACACACACACACACACATGCAGAGTGACTCTGTGGTTTTCAGCTGCACAGTCTGAGAAATGCGTGTGTGTGTGTGTGTGTGTGTGTGTGTGTCTACAGCGATCCTCTCTTCTTCATCACACTCTCCATGGCGGTTTGCTCAGGCAGGTCCAGGCTGATGTTGTACTTGGCCAGGATCTTCAGGATGGGCCTCAGGCTCAACCACCACTGAGTCTTGGGGATGCGATGTCTAACACACACACACACACACACACACACACACACACACACACACACACACACACACACACACACAGTGTGTCAATATTTATAGAGGAGTGTGGGCGTGGCCTGTGCAGGTGGGATCCAAATGCTATTGTACAGTTACGTATTAAATCCGGGTTAATATTCACTTCAGTACAAACGGGGCATTTGGTGTTTTAGGAAAATAATCAGTGACTGATGTGATGATGCCGAGTTACTCAAGCCTGAAGTTGATTATTTTCCTCTAACAGCATGTCTGCAGGTGATGAAGTGTAAACGCCACTGAGCACTGGAGACTCCTTACATCAGAGCTCATTAATAAAAACCAGTAAAAGATGAAAACGCAGGTAGATACGAGTCCGAAATGTAAACAAACATGCGGAGTGGTAATTAGGGGAGGGATGGGGCGGAGTCAGGGGACCCACAGAGAGGGGGGGGGGGAAGGAGAGGGGGGGGTTCAGTGTGACATCACTCACTCAAGGTCGGTGTTCTCCTTGAGCTCAGACAGACTCTGGAACACCAGACATCTCTTCTTCAGGCCCAGGACACAGGCCGAGTCCGGTGTGTTGGCAAAGATACGACCTACACACACACACACACACACACACACACACACACACACACACACACACACACACAAAACTCCTAAAGAACTCTATATAATGAGAACTACACACTTCCTGTTTCCCCCTCACTACAGGATTAACAGAAGTGACCCGACCTCAGTGATGGTGACATCACACACACACACACACACACACACACACACACACACACACACACACACACACACGCATTCCTGACGTCTAAGGAATAAAAACATGACACCTGTGTTAAATTTGTGTTTGACCAATCAGCAGTCTTCATTTAAATAGGCTCCACCCACTACACACAGAGCTACTTAAACATTCTAAAACTATAGCAGGAACTCAAACACAAGAGCCGAGAGGCCCTGAAATAGTTCCTGCGGTGGAAAGAGAAACGGCCCCTGCCCATTGTGACGTCACTAACCGTGTCTGTAACACTCCTTCAGTTTACTGGTCACCCACAGCACCGCCTTAGCGCCCATCTTAGTGCCAAAGTTCCTGTCGAAGGGTGTCGGAGTTCCACCCTGTGTGTGTGTGTGTGTGTGTGTGTGTGTGTGTGTGTGTGTTCAGGTAGAAACAGATGAGACAGTCAGGTAACAGAGGAACAGTCCAGCTGTCACTAAGCAGCTGCACATAGACGGACAGTATTAATGATGTGTAATGTGGAGGAGCTGGTGCCTCCATGATGACGACCTGCTGCATGTGTCCCAGGACGTTTCTGCGGCAGTCGAACACTCCTCTCCCCTCCTCAGAGTACAGGTTATAGATGAAGTCTGTGGTGTAGTTAGAGCTGCACTTCTCATTCCTGTGGACAAGCACCACCATCCATCATGTAAACCCGTCTGATATCACCTGTCTGATCTACACGATTCATCTCTTACACACAATGTGACGACTGATATGAGGGACGTTCGAGTCAAAGCAGGACTTTTGACAACTTTCTCATAATAAAAAGAAAAAAAAGAAAAGCAAACAGTAAAAACTCCCCTTATTTCTCTATATATGGAAGTATAACAGCGCCCAAATTCAGCAACGCAAAACTGAAACAAATCTTGTTAGTTAAGAGCGCTGCATTCCAATCAGTAAATGTTCCTGAGAAGTAGACTACACAGGGAGCAGGAAGCACACTTCACACATACACTGCACGGACTGCAGAAATTGGCTGTCGGTTGCTGTCACGGTACGCCAGGCCACGCCCACGCCAGGCCACGCCCATGCCAGGCCACGCCCATGCCTCAAGCCAAACCAGGATTACCCGCGACTTTGTCCACACTCCAGGCCACTGCTTCCATTTTGCCGCCTTACTCACAGGTTTGAGCGCCCCTGTTTCTCATGTTTCTCTTCCACAAACCACCACCTCTCGCCAGATTATTTATTGCGTTGCGTGCCCTCATGCCCAATTTTCCAGCGTTCTTTTCTGCCTCGACTTTTGGATCTCGACCCACACTCTGTTTCACAGACCTCGCTCACGGTTCACGATTTGGATTATTGCCTTTTGGGATTTCTGGATATCGACCCTCGCTCTCGTTTCACTACCACGCTTCAGGATCACGGACTGTGTTTAATTTCATGGCTTTGAACCATGCATGCTCACGACAACAATTATTCCCCGCGGACCAGAATGGCATTCAGCGCACGCCGGCTCTTCAATTCATAAGTGCGTTGTTCATCACAGGATAACCAGCGCTGTTTCCCATGTTTTCCACTTATGGATCCAGCAGATATCACATGCCTGCTGGAGAACCAAGGCACGCTTTTAGGCTCTCATCAGCAGGATATTCGACACATCATGACTACGCTTTGCACTGTCACACAAACGTTGACATCCCTCACTGATCAGATTATGCAGCTACACCTTACTCCATCTTCTGCTCCTCAGGTACCGCCGCCACCACCAGTACCCACCGCTCAGCCCCACTCACACTCCAATTCTCAGGAAACCATGCCGAAAGTATCTCCCTCTTGAACAAGGTCCACATTGAATACCACAATCTGAAAGTAGGATATTCGACACATTGCACTGTCACACAAATGCAGACATCCCTCACTGGTCTTCAGTAGAACATTCGCCATATCACTCCCTCCTCACAGCCCCTACGATTTCGCCATTAACCTACTTCCTGGCGCCTCGCCCCCAGAGTGATGCCTCTGTGCCCTATCGCGCCCCTGAAAGAGGGGCAATGGAACTCTACATCTCTGAACCCCTAGTCGCAGGAATCATTCAGCTCTCCTCTTCCCCAGCTGGCGCTGGAATCTTTTTTGTAGAGAAAAAAGACAAGTCCCTTCATCCCTGCGTAGATTACCGAGGACTTCTCTAAACTGGACGTGAGAAACGCTTACCATTTAGTCTGGATTAGGGAAGGTGACGAGTGGAAAACAGCTTTCAACACCCCCACTGGCCATTACGAGAGTCCTGGTAGTTCCTTTTGGCCTAACCAACACCCGGGCAGTTTTTCAAACTCTGATCAACGATGTTCTTCGAGATTTCTTAAACATCTTCATCTTTGCTTACCTCTATGACATCCTGATTTTCTCCCTCGTTCACTAAAGAAACGCAGAGTACACGTACCACAAGTCCTGCAACAACTGATGGAAAACAAAGTGTATGTCAAAGCTGAAAAATGTGAATTTCACCAAGAATCAACGTCATTCTTAGGTTACCTCATCTCTCCATCAGACATTCAGATGAATCCAACTAAAGTAAAAGTGGTCACTGACTCACCACCACCATCATCTAGACGATGCTCCAACGCCTACTGGGCTTCGCTAACTTCTACAGGACCTTCGTTAGAAGTTATAGTGTGGATTTAACTCCTCTCCAGCATCGTTTCACCACGGCACCCATTCTTGTCTTTCCAGACTCCTCTCTTCAATTCATCGTGGAGGTAGACGCATCTGAAACAGGAGTCGGAGCTGTTCTCTCTCACAGGTCCCTCCAAGATAAAACCTTCACCCATGTACATTCTTCTCTCATCGACTCACATCTCCTGAGCGCAACTACAATATCGGGGACCGTGAACTTCTTGCAGTCAAACTTGCCCTTGAGGACTGGAGACAATGGCTGGAGGAAGATGACCACCCATTGCTCGTATGGACAGACCACAGGAACCTAGAGTATCTCAAGTGAGCCAAGAGGCTCAACTCACGCCAGGCATGCTGGTCCCTATTCTTCTCTAGGTTTAACTTCACGTTGTCCTATCGCCCAGGTTCCAAGAACGCCAAACCCGACGCTCTCTCTCGACAGTTCTCCACCCCCTCAGGACACACCCACTCCGGACACCATCCTACCACCTCAATCTGGAAGTGGATAACCAGGTCTTGCATTCCCACGAACAGGAGCCAGGCCCTAGTAACGTTCCTTTACGATAACTCTTTGTCCCAGCTGCCGTCCATTCCCAAGTACTGGACTGGGGCCACAGCTCAAGATCAAGATTGGCCTTCCACCCAGGAGCAACCCGCACCCTATCCCTGCTACAGCAACGTTTCTGGTGGACATCTATTATGGAAGATGTCAAGAACTTTGTGGCGTCATGCGTGTCGTGCATCAGAAACAAGACTCTAAACCATCATCCTGAGCGTTCCTCTGCTCAAGGCTCGCGCCATGCCTCTGCATATCCACACTGCAAGGGTTTTCATTCACAAAACTATCAGCGCATTGTCCATCACAGGATAACCAGCGCTGTTTTCCATACACGCTTGGATCCACCTCGCCTGCTTGGATCGTGACAATTGCTCTTCCTGTGATATCGCGGATACAAAGTCCTGAATTTTTTATACACGAATTTTCTCGACCTGAATTTGTGAGGTCGAAAAATAATAAACATTGTATTTTTAACACTTTTAATATTTTTGAACAGCAGTTTAGTAACTTGAATATTTTAGAATTGAATTTTAAATGCTTGAATTACATTTTCATTTGAAATATCCAACCACAATAAATTGCACTGCCAAAAATGTAAAGCAGTGTAAATGCTGTAGGGATTTATTCAATTCAGATCAAATTGTAATTAAATTGCAAGATTTCTTTCAGTTCATGTGATTCAACATGCTATTTTGCTTTTGGGAATTTCGTCTCTGATATACTTCCAAATCTATCAAAGGTAATCCTAAAAAAACCTTTAAAACCTTTGCACCATTCAAGTGTTTTACTGTCGCTAAGAGTCTCATCACCGTACTTGAAGTCTTCTATAAATGTCCATCGTCTGTTTTACGTCTTCACTCTCACCAGGAATTTCATCACGAGTCCTGGTTTGACTCGAACACCCTTCATAAAACGGGAAAGCAGAAGTGACCGACACAAACAACATATGAACGCTACTGACCTGAGGATGAGGCCTCTTTTCACTGTCGTTTTCATCTTCTCCACCAAATGCTGAACATTGTTCTGGAAATAACAACTGATTAACCACCGATAAACCACCGATTAATGACTCATTAACCCCCACGGCGGTGCACTACGCATAACACACACAGGTTTCCTCTCTCTTGTGTTTTCAGCCGTTACATTTTTATGAATATGTCCCGTGCATTTCTTCCCCTGTCACTTCTGACCTCCTCGCTCTTCCTCTCTAGCCGACTCTTATCCTCTCTCTCTCTCTCTCTCTCTCTCTCCATGACTCTCTCTCATTCTTGCTCACTGTCTCTGGCTCTTACCTGCAGGTCGTGGATCTGGAACGGCTCTTCGTAGATGTAAGCAGCATCAGCTCCTGCAGAGAGGCCTGCCATGGTTGCCAGATATCCACAGTATCCCCCCATCGTCTCGATGATGAAAACCCTGCGCTTAGTCCCTGCTGCTGACTGCTTTATCCTGTCACATGTCTGACACACACACACACACACACACACACACACACACACACACACACACACACACACACACATATAAAATGTTCTAATGTAACGTGTGATGTGTGTGTGATGTGTGTGTGTGTGTGTGTGTGTGTGTGTGTGTGTGTGTGTGTGTGTGTGTACACGCACTGTAAAAAATCCAACTAGATAAATGTTGAATGAATTAATACTGTATTGTTGGTCCAACGTCTTACGGTCTTAGAAAAACAATCACTGGGAGACAAATGACTTTTCTGAGTAGATGGAAAGTTGGGCGGAGTCAACCCTAGAGAAATAGCATTAATTGGGCCCACAAGCAATATTACTTGAGCTGACTGTTGAGTCAAGTTAAGATTTTGAACTGAGTACGTCATGTGTCAACTGAACAGCAACATGAAATATTGAGTTTGTAATTTTAGAGCAAATTCCTCTAAAAGTTGAGTAAAAAAGCTGTGCAACTTGTTGCTAAACTTGTTTACGTTGAGGCAGCTTGTTGTTGTTGTTGTTGTTGTTGTTGTTGTTGTTGTCCAGTGTGTGTTTCTCACAGCTGTGATAGTGTTGAGCGCTGTATCCGCTCCAATGCTGAAGTCCGATCCAGGAACGTTATTGGACACGGTGGCGGGAATAATGACGAGTGGAATACACAAGTCCTCATACTGCTCTCTTCCATTCACAATCTCTAAGCCTCCCATGAACGCCTGAGAGAGAGAGAGAGAGAAGAGGTGGCAAACATCCTGCTGTTGATTCATTTTCTCTCTCTGATGATTTCAGGGTTTTTTCTCACCTCGAATCCACCAATAATAATTAGAGCGTGAATATTAAACTTAGCAATGTTCAGACTGATGTCCTCCAGCAGACCAGTTGGCAACGTCCTAAACACACATACACACACACACACACACACACACACACACACACACACTCACAAATCACCCAAATTTGTGATGTCATTAAGTTTCAGGTTCAAACCGAACACGTGTGATATGGAAAGTTGTAAAGTACTAGAGAGTAACAACGTTTTAACTGGACATATTTACCTTCCTAGCGTGTTATGCTATCTAGCTCACTTAGTTCAGTACACAGTGACACGAAACACCGTTCCTACAGGACCGAGGGGCTACACACTGCACATGCACCATAAAAGGAACAGGATTAACTGGCTGACTAAAAAACCTAATGTGCTGACTAGGCAGGAGAAACTAATCCGACTCCGTACATGAACAAATCTGAATACTACACAAAAGGACAACAAACGTACAAACACGAGTAACACGGCCCAGTGCCATATCCTGTGATTTCCTCTGATATACTGTGATGGTGGGTTGAGGTAGTGCAGGTAAACCATGTGAGGTAAACAAACAGTAAACATTTCTTGTGAAAGTAGCAGCAGATACATTTAAGCATTTGGCCATGAAGGGATTTGAACCTGTGACCTTCCGAACCGGAGCCCAACACCTCAAACCACTGAGCCACCACCGACTGATAAGCACGGTTGTCATGGCAACAGTAAATTTGTATTAATCTGAGTCAGGCACATTTCCGTAACTCATGCTGACTTTGGGATTGATGGTTGGTGGTTGCCATGGTGACAGAGTAACTCCACTCCCACATGTAAATGAAACGAGAATGAGGATGTTGCTCAAATCCTGGTCATGTGTCTCGTCTGAGTCACTAAAGCTGTTTGTTCACCTCTTAGTTCCCAAATTTGAACCACCATGTCCAGTCCAGTCGCCAACAGTAGACCAGGTGATAGGCTCGATCTGTACACACACACACACACACACACACACACAGAGAAATGGAAAGAGAGTTAAATGCAGGCATGTTTAAATGTGTGAGAGCGCCCTCTGGTGGTCTGGCGGTAATGTCCATGGTTATGATGACGGCGACTAAGTTTTAAGCTAAGAGAAGAAGAGTTTTAGCTTGTTGTGTCCGCTGCACCTTCATACACTTACCGGTCTGAACCCGATCGACCGGGAAAGACCAACACACACACACTCTGTTCTCAGGGCACAGGAATCTCCTTATTAGACCACAGTGTCTTACAATATTATACAACTTTACAACTCCTCTCTCTGAAGGTCCAAACCAAACACGTGTGAGCTTGTAAAGTACTAGAGAGTGTGTACAACATTTCAACTGGACATATTTAAGCCTACAGCTTGGTCTCAGCACTGCGACTGGAGACGCCTTGCACTGATGTGACAGAGACACGCTTCCTGTGGTCATACACACTGTGTTTAATATTAGAGCAGCGTGCACCGTACACGTCCCTGTGACCAAGCGGTGACTATAGAACATCATAGCACATTAATATACACTCGCGGTTTGTAGGAGTGGCAATTAAATAAAATAAGTATAAGTAATCTTCAGACAGGTTACGGCTGAGAGAGACGCGGTGAAGAGGAACGAAGCAGCTCCGATTCTGCCGTGTCAGCGTTATTGTCAGTAACTGAAGATCACAGATCACCATTACACCAACACATTAACACTAATGATCAGTTATACTGCACTAAACTGGTGACAGGATCCGGGGCTCCCATGGGCCCCATCAGGCAAAGGGCCCGGGGCCCCTGACCCCGCCTCCACACTCCCCAGGTCTCAATGCGCTCAAGCCCCGTACGAATCAACGTGTAAGAAAGTCCGATGCGCTTCAACACAACCAGAGCACTCGATAAGCAACGGGCTGCGGTACATGGGCCTGTGTGCCTGAGCATTCCAGCTGTGTAGAGATGGAATTTAGCAGCTTGTGTGTGTCAATGCCATATAGTACGTTTTCCATTTTTATTTCCCGTTTAATAATTAAGATTACCGCGTCTGTGTGCTATTGAGGTTTATGCTCAGTATCTAGATGACGCACTGCTAGATTCACATCATTTCTCTCAGTTAACACTTATGCATGCAGTGTGTATTATGTTTGCCTGTTGAACAAAGATATCTTCTGCTATATTATACTTTATTGTACAGCTGCATATCTCGAGTAGTTTAATCCATAACGTTTGTTTAGACCACATTACCAGGCCAGAGCCGCCCTGGGGGCACAAGGGGAACTGACACCATACTGGGGTCAATGTTTTTGGGTTGTGATGTTACGGCCCATCAGTTCGGGCACCAGGGGTCCGTTCTTCATACGTCACTAACTCAGTTATCAGGATGTGATTGTTGTGGATTTGTCCTGGTCTTGGATTGTTTCGTTCTTCGAAGCGAATCTCGCGCGTGTTGTCATAGCAACATGTCCGTAATCTTAAAGCTGCTCGGGAGCAGGTTTACTTCATGTGAACAGGATTTAGTCTGCGCTCCTGGCGGGTTATGATTGGCTGAAATGGCGAGATCACATCTGATTGGTTAAAGAGCTGACTGACTGACGCGGACTGACTCACGTGGGAAAAGAAAAGTGTCTTACATGAATATATGGATGGATGTATTTAAACATACAGTACAAACAGTATACAGTACAGAGCAAAAGTTTGGACACCCCTTCTCATTCAAAGAGGTTGAATTTGTATTATGGCAAGAAAAAAGCAGCTGAGTGAAGAAAAAAACGAGGGCCATCATTACTTTAAGAAATGAAGGTCAATCAGTCGGAAAAACTGGGAAAACTTTGAAAGTGTCCCCGAGTGCAGTCGCAAAAAGCATCAAGCGCTACAAAGAAACCGGCTGACATGCGGACCGGCCCAGGAAAGGAAGACCGAGAGTCGCCTCTGCTGCGGAGGAGAAGTTCATCCGAGTCACCAGCCTCAGAAATCGGCGGTTAACAGCAGCTCAGATCAGAGAGCAGGTCAATGGCACACAGAGTTCTAGCAGCAGACACGTCTCTAGAACAACTGTTAAGAGGAGACTGTGTGAATCAGGCCTTCATGCTAGAAGATCTGCTAGGAAACCACTGCTAAGGACAGGCAACAAGCAGAAGAGACGCGTTTGGGCTGAAGAACACAAGAAAGAACACAAGAAAGAAAACTCGCTGAATGAGAAGGGGTGGCCAAACTTTTGCTCTGTACTGTATAAATAAAATAACATATCAAGGAACATGTAACACGCGCAGCCCTCACGTATTTAATAACTTTATTTTAAATGATCTTTATTAAAGTTTGAAATTCTCCATAACCCTGTAATAAAAGCTTTCGCTCCGCTTGAGTAATAAACTGAGCCGCTCTTTTGCCATTTCGTCACCCAATCGCAGGGGTTGTGATCAGTGTTTCTCCTGTCGATGCATTTCGCCTTTTAAATCCAAGATGGCGGCGCGGCAGTAGCACGCAGCGGCCACTCCGGAGCCAAAATGGTGCTACATTGTTTATGTCGTGTCGTAGCGTTTTTATTTTGCAAAGTTTCTATTTTTGTATTTTTGTATAGATATTGATAGTTCTTGTTTTAGAGTAACTTAAAAATGTAAAATTTATGTTGTACATTTATGTTGTTACATGTATGTAGCACCCTGGTCCTGGGGGAACGTTGTTTCGTTTCACTGTGTACTAACTGTATATGGTTGGAATGACAATAAAAGCCTACTTGACTTGACTTGACTAAACAAACACACGAACGCGCAATAATCCTGGACGACTCAATCCAGCGATACTAATCATCAACAACAGGTGTGTCGAAGAACCGAATTAACCGCATCGTAATTAGCGCGATGATCTCAGCTTAGATCCGTCAGTCCATCTCGGATGTGTCAAGCGGCGGACGGCGGACGGACCCCAGTAGCCCAACAGACTCCGAGCTACAGCAGTGTTTTCTAGCGTGTGGAGAAGCACAGGATCTTTAACAGAGATTCACACACCTGCAGGCCGAGTGAGCTTCAGAGCGAATCACAGATGCATGCTGTGACGATATATATATCTCCAGTGTGAGGACAGTAAGCAGTGTGTGTGTGTGTGTGTGTGTGTGTGTGTGTGTGTGTGCTGCACCCTAGGGAAGTAAAAACTTCTGTTTTCTAATCTGAGGTGATCTGAAACACCACAGCTGATAAACGTCACATAAATGTTTGAAGCTGCTTTGTGACAATGAGCATTATTAAAAGCTCTGTACAAATCAAGTAGAATTTAACTGAATGGAATTGAAACGTGGTCAAGCACATGATCAGTGTAACCCCAAGGCCGGGTTCAGTGTGAGCACGAGTGTGAGGAGCGGCGCTGTGGCGGAGTAACCATGAGGGACACGAATAGATCGACTGGTCATTAATGTTTATTATGGATGTAAAGTTGTGCTGAGGAAATGGAAATGAAGTTACACACGTGTTTTATTTGAAGTGCTTGTAAAAATATAAAGACTTTAATTTCAGTGCAAACCCTGAACACCTTCAAATCTTTAAATATTTTAAAAGCTAATTATTACTCTGTTTCATCCATCTGTCTGTTTAGGAACACACACACACACACACACACACACACACACACACACACACACACACACACACACACACACACACACCTTTACACACTAAGGGCAATTTGAGAACGCCAATTAGCCTAATCTGCATCTCTTCAGTGGAAGGAAAGCAGAGAACTCTTAAACCTGTGACGTTATTAGACTGAAGTCATTACTGTTCTCAGACCAGAGAAAACTCACACACACTCCCTCAGCTGCTCCCTCCAGCCCCGCCCCACTCAACCCGCTCCGTATTTTCTGTGTGTGTGTGTGTGTGTGTGTGTGTGTGTGAGAGAGAGAGTTCACCTTCCCCTCAGCGAGTCCCTCGAACCCATCATGTACAGCCAGCATCTGATGTCCCTGCAGGATGCCGGTCCTGACTGCGGAGCGTACAGCTGCGTTCATCCCGGCACACGGAGCACCGACGTTCACCAGACCCACGTTTATATTACTCTACACACATGGGGGCAATAAGATACTGTATACATACCACTGATACAGCTGTCTCACTGACACTGTGTGTGTGTGTGTGTGTGTGTGTGTGTGTGTGTGTGTGTGTGTGTGTGTGTGTGTGTGTGAATACTGAGAAGGTAGATGTGCGTACCTTCACGTCAGCAGGATTCACATGAGCAAGCAGCTTATACGTGTTCCAGTTATTCTCAAAACTCCTATAGAACAGAAACAACACAACATATTCAGGAAGAGAGAGACAGAAGGACAGACAGACAGAGAGAGAGAGAGATACAGGAAGACAGAAAGAGGGACACATCTGTCAGATATTTTTTTTTTTACAGGCCGATATCAAACCTCTCCTTTATTTCTAAGATTCTGGAAAAGATAGTAGCACAGGAGCTATGTTCATATCTACATACACATGAACTGACAAGCAGCCTGCATCTAACAGTTCACTCAGATACTGCGGCGTGAGACCATTTAATGCTTTATACGTCAAAAGTAGTATCTTGAAATCGATGCGAAATTTGACAGGGAGCCAATGCAGTGTAGATAAGATAGGGGTGATGTGCTCGTATCTTCTGGTTCTAGTGAGGACTCTCGCTGCTGCATTCTGTACTAACTGAAGCTTGTTTATACACCTAGTTGAACAACCAGACAGTAAGGCGTTACAATAGTCCAACCTAGAGGTGATAAAAGCATCAACTAGTTTTTCTGCATCATTTAGTGACAATATGTTTCTTATCTTGGCAATATTTCTAAGGTGAAAGAAAGCTATCCTGGTGATATTATCTACATGAGCTTCAAACGAAAGGCTGGAATCTATAATCACACCGAGGTCTTTTACTGTTGCACTTGATGGAACAGAAAGGCATCTAAAGTTACAGTGTGATCAGAAAGCTTACTTCTAGCTACTTGTGGTCCTATGACTAGAACTTCTGTCTTATCAGGATTAAGCAGAAGAAAATTAACATCCAATCTCTTATGTCCTGCACACACTGCTCAATTTTAGCAAACTGGTTTTTCTCATCTGGTTTTGCTGAGACGTATATTCAATTCAATTCAATTCAATTTTATTTATATAGCGCTTTTAACAATTGACATTGTCGCAAAGCAGCTTTACACAATAAATATAAGTATAACTGTGTGTCATCAGCATAACAATGAAAACTAATACCATGCTTACAGATTATTTTGCCAGAGGAAGCATGTAAAGGGAAAAAAGCAGTGGGCCTAAAACTGAGCCCTGTGGAACACCAAACTCCACTTGAGAACATGAGGAATGATCACCATCTAAATCTACAAACTGATAACGATCAGTCAAGTAGGATCTGAGCCACAAGAGGGCAGTTCCCTTAATTCCTACTACCTTTTCTAATCTGTGAAGGAGAATACTATGATCAATGGTGTCAAAAGCTGCACTGAGGTCCAGTAACACAAGTATAGTGACGCAACCCTGATCAGAGGCCCATAGGAGGTCGTTTACTACTTTAACGAGTGCTGACTCTGTGCTGTGATGAGGCCTAAATCCTGACTGATATAGTTCATGTACAGTTGTGGCCAAAAGGTTTGAGAATTACATAAATATTGGAAATTGAAAAAGTTGCTGCTTAAGTTTTTATAATAGCAATTTGCATAAACTCCAGAATGTTATGAAGAGTGATCAGATGAACTGCATAGTCCTTCTTTGCCACGAAAATTAACTTAATCCCGAAAAAAAACTTTCCACTGCATTTCATTGCTGTCATTGAAGGAGCTGCTGAGATGATTTCAGTAATCGTCTTGTTAACTCAGGTGAGAATGTTGACGAGCACAAGGCTGGAGATCATTATGTCAGGCTGATTGGGTTAGAATGGCAGACTTGACATGTTAAAAGGAGGGTGATGCTTGAAATCATTGTTCTTTCATTGTTAACCTGGTGACCTGCAAAGAAACGCGTGCAGCCCTCATTGCATTGCATAAAAATGGCTTCACAGGCAAGAATATTGTGGCTACTAAGATTGAACCTAAATCAACAATTTATAGGATCATCAAGAACTTCAAGGAAAGAGGTTCAATTCTTGTTAAGAAGGCTTCAGGGCGTCCAAGAAAGTCCAGCAAGTGCCAGGATCGTCTCCTAAAGAGGATTCAGCTGCGGGATCGGAGTGCCACCAGTGCAGAGCTGCTCAGGAATGGCAGCAGGCAGGTGTGAGCACATCTGCACGCACAGGGAGGCCAAGACTTTTGGAAGATGGCCTGGTGTCAAGAAGGGCAGCAAAGAAGCCACTTCTCTCCAAAAAAAACATCAGGGACAGATTGATCTTCTGCAAAAAGTATGGCGAATGGACTGCTGAGGACTGGGGCAAAGTCATATTCTCGGGTGAAGCCTCTTTCCGATTGTTTGGGGCATCTGGAAAAAGTCTTGTCTGGAGAGGAAAAGGTGACGCTACCATCAGTCCTGTGTCATGCCAACAGTAAAGCATCCTGAGACCATTCATGTGTGGGGTTGCTTCTCATCCAAGGGAGTGGACTCACTCACAATTTTGCCCAAAAACACAGCCATGAATAAAGAATGGTACCAAAACCCCCTCCAACAGCAACTTCTTCCAACAATCCAACAACAGTTTGGTGAAGAACAATGCATTTTCCAGCACGATGGAGCACCGAGCCATAAGGCAAAAGTGAGAACTAAGTGGCTCGGAGACCAAAACGTTGAAATTTTGGGTCCATGGCCTGGAAACTGCCCAGATCTTAATCCCATTGAGAACTTGTGGTCAATCCTCAAGAGGCGGGTGGACAAACAAAAACCCAGTAATTCTGACAAACTCCAAGAAGTGATGATGAAAGAATGGGTTGCTATCAGTCAGGATTTGGCCCAGAAGTTGATTGAGAGCAGCCCAGTCGAATTGCAGAGGTCCTGAAAAAGAAGCGCCAACACTGCAAATACTGACTCTTTGCATTAATGTCATGTGATTGTCGATAAAAGCCTTTGAAACGTATGAAGTGCTTGTAATTATATTTCAGTACATCACAGAAACAACTGAAACAAAGATCTAAAAGCAGTTTAGCAGCAAACTTTGTGAAAAATAATATTTGTGTCATTCCCAAAACTTTTGGCCACGACTGTACATTATTTCTATGTAGATATGAGCAGAGCTGCTCCGCTACTACCCTTTCCAGAATCTTGGAGATAAACTGAAGGTTTGATATCGGCCTGTAATTAGAAAGCAGACAGGGGTCAAGGTCAGGTTTCTTGATTAGCGGTTTAATAACGGCTAATTTAAAGGATTTGGGGACATACCCACTACTGAGTGAACAGTTAATTACTTTCAACAGGGGTTCTGTTATTGCTGGTACTATCTGCTTGAGAAAATGTGTCGGTATAGGATCTAATATACAGGTTGACGATTTTGAAGAAGAGATGAGTGAAATTAGTTCCCTCGCTTCAAGGGGAGTAAAGTGTTCTAAGTTCTGATGTGATGTGGTTAGATCATCTGAATTATTTAAATTGTCTGGTTTCAAAGCCTGAATTTTTTGCCTAATATTTATGATTTTATTATTGAAAAAGTTCATGAAATCCTCACTACTGCATGATGATGTTGTGGAGATTTCTGCAGTGGTCTTGTTTTTAGTTAATTTAGCTACGGTATTAAATAAAAATCTCGGGTTGTTTTTGTTATTTTCTATTAGAGTGGAGAGATACGTTGATCTAGCATCACTGAGAGCTTTTTTAGAGTTCAGGATGCTCTCCTTCCAAGCTATTTTGAATACTATCAATTTAGTTTGGCGCCATTTACGTTCAAATTTTGCGAGCGGTTTGTTTTAAAGCACGTGTGTGGTCATTATACCAAGGAGCGAGTTTCTTATCTCTAATCATTTTCCTTTTAACTGGAGCGACATTATCTAAGCTATAACGAAGTGCTGACTCTAGATATTCATTCGCCTGTTCGAGTTCTGTGAAGTCAGATGGCGATCCAATCAAAGTAGATAATTCTGGAAGATTATTGATAAAGCTCTGTGCGGTATTTGATGTAAATGTACGTTTAAGGTGGAAGCGCGGTGCTGTGCGTACATTATTACTATAACACGCTTTAATCGAGACAAGGTAGTGATCTGAGATAACTTCAGACTGTGGAATTGTGGGTATATTTCCTATACTTAATCCGAAGGATAATATTAAATCTAAAGTGTGAGCTGCTTTATGAGTGGGTCCTACTACACACTGATTTACTCCTACTGAGTCCAGTATGGACAAGAATGCTGTTCTCAGAGGGTCTTCTGGATTCTCAAAATGAATATTAAAGTCTCCAGCAATTAACGCTTTATCTACAGGAACAACAAGGTTTGAAAGGAAATCTGCAAATTCGCAGAGAAACTCCGAGTACGGCCCAGGGGGTCTGTAAATGATGATTAGCGGGATTGACTGAGCTGACTTTATCGGTTTAGCCTGTCTGTCTGCTCCCTGGCCTTGGCTCTGGATTGTCACCGATTAACTCGGCCTCTTCTGAGACTATGTGCTATACTACAAGAAATGAGAGCAGCACCTTCCCGAGTGGGATGGACACCGTCCCGCCCTAACAGGCCAGTTTTGCCCTCAAAGGTCTTCAAATTATGTATGAAGCCCACGTTGTTTTCGGAGCACCACCTGGACATCCAGCAGTTCAGCGACCATAACCTGCTGTAAGCTATGTCGCCACGTCTCATTGGGATGGGACCAGAGCACAAACTACTTCTTCGGACATCGCCTTCGCTATTTTAAACACCTCTGTAAAGTTACTCTTACTAACCTCTGACTGACGAAGGCGTATATCGTTAGCTCCAGCATGTACCACTATCTTAGAGAACCTATGCTGACCTAGAGCCCTAAGTTCATGATGGCCTCATTACTGTATGTTCTTGTTGTGGAGATTTCTGCAGTGGTCTTATTTCTAGTTAATTTAGCTACGGTATTAAATAAAATTCTAGGATTATTTTTGTTATTTTCTATAAGAGTGGAGAGATACGTTGATCTAGCTACACTAAGAGCTTTTCTATAGTTCAGGATGCTCTCCTTCCAAGATATTTGGAATGATAACAATTTAGTTTGACGGCATTTACGTTCTAATTTCTGAGCGGTTTGTTTTAAACTGCACGTGTGATCATTATACCAAGGAGCGAGTTTCTTATATCTAATATTTTTTCTTTTAACTGGAGTTACGTTATCTAAGGTATCTATGCTGTCCTAGAGCCCTAAGATTACCTGCTATGTCCGGTGCTCTGGCTCCCGGGATACACCTGACCACTGTCGCTGGCGCCCCCTAAAGACCGAGCTAATTTCACATGTCTCAGTATAGAGTCTCCTATAACCAGAGCTCTTTCAGGTTTCTCAGGAGAGCGAACCTGTTAGACACGTGAAGCGCAGAAGAGGTGTGCTCCGGTGGGCTAGCCTTAGCGTTAGCTTTGGCTGAACGAGTATGCCGCCGAGTCGTCACCCACTCGCCCCGCTGTGAGGGCTCTACTTTGTGAAGCCGGGAGGGGGGGAGGGGAGTGTAAAGGTGAGAGTGTGTGTGTGTGTGTGTCGGTGTCGGCGTCAAAAAACTCGGCACTCATAACCCAAGACATGCTCGTTTTTCAAGTCAAAATGTATTAAAAATCTAGCATACCCTGTTACATAGGCCTGAACATCTGAACATCTGACCTCAGGAAAGGGCTTGAGGTTCGGACATTCTGTTATGTTGTGACTGAGAGCGCGTAGTGTTAGCACGCTGTGTGTGAGCTGTGGGAGTGCTTGGTGCAAACTTTTCAGGAATGTTTTCCCCGTTCAGAGATAACATGGGATTATTAATGAAACTAAATAAACTTGAACACAAATGCAAACATAAATCCTCTGCTTCTCGAAGCTATTCCTTTTCTTTTCTCTTTTTCTTTTCTTTTTTCTTTTACTGGAGCAACGCTCCACAACCTGGTGCTTCCTGAATGTCCACACGTCTACTGCTTTGACTTGGGGGCTTATAAAGACATGCGTCCAGGTGTCATGCATTGTCATTATGGGAGCGTTGCTTAGTAACAGTCTGCCTGACTGGAAACCCGTGGAGCAGCTGACCGTGGGTTTGCCTGTTGCAAAACCCACAACGTTACATTATCTCTATGCTTTGGCAATATGAATGTAAATATTTGTCACAATAAAATACCTTTAAATCTTAAAAGAGAGAGAGAGAGAGAGAAACACTTACTTTCCCCGGAGCTTCATGGCATCTTCAAACCGTCTCTCAGCCATGGCTCGGGTCACGTCTTTAGTCTGAGACAGAAATGTGACAAACACTACAGTGTGTTACAGACGGACTCGCTGAGATCAAAACATCAGATACACAACCCGCCTAAACATCAAATTATATTTTAATTCTTATACTATACAGTGCTGTTTCCTTCTGGCTCCTCCCTTTTAGTGATGATGTCATAGTTAGTCCTGTCGGAGTCCCTGCTTGCACCCTACACTAAATATACATTCACCTTATACATTGTATGACTATGACCAGACCTAACCGTTATCTCTCCTAATCTCTCTCTCTCTCGCGGTCTGTGTCTAATAAGAAAAGTAATTCATGCTTTTGTAACTCCTTACTGTGAGTAAGTGAGGCTGCTTTTTTCTGAGCTCCGGCAGACTGACCAATTTTCCAGCTTAATCCAGATTGACGTTCTAACTTTTTGTCTTCTTACGAAGAGTGAACATATAACAGATAAGTATTTATAAGTATTTATAATATATTCACTCGAAACTCCTGTTATATCGCTAAGTTTTAATAGTTTTGCCACGCACCCGCGTCTAGCCGGCTATCCCATTAGCATCGCTAGCCCATTAGCCCGGCTATCACAAGTTTGCCTACGCCTTTTCCACACCGATTATCTCCGTTTTTTGACACCATGTCGGTTGTGTGTCTGCCTCTGAGTGCAGGTGAGGACACACTGGAGCTTCACTCAGTGGATTTGGAGATAGAGGCCTTGGAGGAGCAGATCCGCTACCTACAGGTGAAGCTGGCCCAGCTACGACAGCGGAAAGCCGCGCTGGAATCGTCACGGACCGACGCTCACCACTCCCAGGTAAATTCTCGGCATGACGCACATCCTTCCACAACCTCTACTCCGCGTGTTTCTCTGTCCAGGTCCAACGCACCATGAACGCGTGAAAGACCTGGGTGTGATATTACACAGTAACTTATCCTTTGAAAATCATATCTCCAACATCACAAAAACAGCCTTTTTCCACCTTAGAAATATTGCCAAGCTTAGGAACATTTTATCTGTATCTGATGCAGAAAAGCTGGTTCATGCATTCATGACCTCCAGACTGGACGACTGTAATGCATTACTGGGTGGCTGTCCTGCGTCCTCAATTAACAAGCTACAGTTAGTCCAAAATGCAGCCGCCAGGGTTCTCACTAGATCCAGAAAATCTCATCATATAACCCCAATATTATCATCCTGCACTGGCTACCTGTTCAGTTTAGAATTAATTACAGAATAGCATTACTTACGTACAAGGCTCTAAACGGTCGAGCTCCCACATACCTAACCAGTCTTCTGATACGTTACAATCCAGGACGCTCCTTAAGATCAGAAAACTCCGGACTACTGGTAGTTCCCAGAATATCAAAATCTACAAAAGGAGGTAGGGCCTTTTCATATTTAGCTCCAAAACTTTGGAATAGCCTTCCTGACAGTGTTCGGGGCTCAGACACAGTTTCCCAATTTCAAAGTAGACTCAAGACGCATCTCTTTAATCTGGCATACACATCATTAATTTCTTTACCTGATACTCCAGTACATCTATCCTGAATGGCAACCACGCTAATTCTTTTCACCTGCTCTTTATTTTTCCACCCATCCCGAGGCATCTGGAGATCGTGCCAGCTTCAGTAGACAGAGGCCGACCCTGCTTTGACCCAGAGGCATCCAGAGAAGGACCAACTCCAGCTGGATTCTTCTTCATTTTGGTTTGGATCTACACATGCTGCTCCTGAGCTCCCAGTGATCCAGACCCCCATCTGCCCTCTGCACCTGCTGACTCGTCCCTGTGCTGAACTGGACTTTGTGTTCATTTAAATTAACTTCTCTTATATCGAACTTTCAGCTGCATAACACACATGATGTTATACAATCCCTGCTCTCCGTTATCACCCAGATGAGGATGGGTTCCCTGTTGAGTCTGGTTCCTCTCAAGGTTTCTTCCTATTGCCGTCTCAGGGAGTTTTTCCTTGCCACTGTCGCCGTCACCCTTGCCTTGCTCATCAGGGACAATCTCATTATCTAGTCACATTTTTCTTACACATATATACATTTCCATAAGTCTCCTTTTCATTTTCTTTTCATTTCTGTGAAGCTGCTCTGAGACAATCACCATTGTTAAAAGCGCTATATAAATAAAATTGAATTTAATTTAATTGAATCTAATGAAAACACTAGAGAAAGATCTGAGTTGTCTGAACAGAAGACAGAAAGGATGAGGAGTGGTAATATCTCCAGGCGTGTGTGTGTGTAACATGGGGTGATGCTGTACCACTTGCACACACTCCATGAGCGGCAGTCTGATGGCCTGATTCCCAGACAGGCTGACCACACATGCCAGAGTGTCAGGCCTGGCCTCCAGCAGTGCCATCACCGCCTCCACGCCCATCCTGCTGCCCTGAAACCACACACACACACACACCAGGCTGAGTTACAGAGCACTCTGGGGTGTGTGCAGGAGTGTATGTAGGAGTGTGTACCAGGATTCTGTCGAAGGCTGATGGAGTCCCTCCTCTCTGTACGTGACCCAGGATAGTGACTCGAGTGTCAAAGCCCAGCTTCTCAGTAACTAACTGCACACAAGCAGAACATGAGCTGTGCGTGTCTATGTTTGTGTGCATGTGTGTGTGTGTCTGTGGATGTGATGTGACTCTCACCTGCTTCACCAGGTCACAGGTGATGGGTTTCCCAAAGCGGTCGATCGCTCCCTCTGCCACAATGACGACATTAAGGCGATAACCCAGACTCCTTTGCTAGGGACACACACAGAAATTGAGTGCAACGCAATATATATATATACACACACACACACACACACACACACACACACACACACACATTTATGTCTGTATATGTATGCATTGTGTGTGTATGTGTTACATTAGCTAATCTTCTGCAAAGGTGCTCCTCCCAGCCATCCTCTGGTGGCATCTCCGGAATAAATACCCAGTCAGCTCCGCTCGCCAGGGCAGTTACTAACGCCAAGTACCTACACACACACACACACACACACACACACACACACACACACACACACACACACACACACACACACACACACCAATGCACTGGAAAACCTGAACATTTCTCATGCCATGGTGCTGAACTAAACTCAATATTTCATTTTATGCCCCAAACTGTTTAATGATGGTTTAAATCCAACAACTTCTGTTTTAATGCAGTGTTTAACCAGACGTAACTTTATTCTCTTATATAATCGTTATCATAATATATTCATTAACTTATAATGAATAACCCCTCTAACTCAGGTCATGTATTTAGCTGGACAGCAGAGGGCACTCTCTCCTGAGATTTTTACACTTCACACAGCACCGTGATGACGAGAGATTTATTTGTATTTTTTGTTAAAGAATGATACTTTATAGTTTTAATCTGTTTATAACTGTCATGATCTTGGGGAACAGACTGGTAGATCTGGCTGATGTAGTTGCCATGGGCCAAATAGGGCAGGCATAGACGCAGAGGGTAGTTTAACATGAGTCTTTTAATAATAAACATACCAAAACCAAAACATAGAACAAAACATGAACTAAACAAACAAAGAAACTTAAACAACAAACTCAAACTATAACTCAAGGCTAAGAGCTACACAAGGGCTCTTAAACTTAATTTTTCAATTCAATTCAATTAAATTTTATTTATATAGCGCTTTTAACAATTGACATTGTCGCAAAGCAGCTTTACACAATAAAAAGAAGTTAACTTCTAACTAAGTAAACTTAACACAGGCAAAGAGCTTGAACAAACAGGAGACATGTTGCTGAATCTAACTAAAGACACAGAGGGGCTAGAGACAGGGCTAGAGACAGGGCTAGAGAAAGGGCTAGAGACAGGGCTAGAACCAGGACTAGAGACAGGGCTAGAGAAAGGGCTAGAGACAGGACTAGAGACAGGGCTAGAGAAAGGGCTAGAGACAGGGCTAGAGACAGGGCTAGAGACAGGACTAGAGACAGGACTAGAGACAGGGCTAGAGACAGGGCTAGAGAAAGGGCTAGAGACAGGGCTAGAGAAAGGGCTAGAGACAGGGCGGCTAGAGACAGGACTAGAGAAAGGGCTAGAGACAGGGCTAGAGACAGGGCGGCTAGAGACAGGACTAGAGAAAGGGCTAGAGACAGGGCTAGAGACAGGGCTAGAAACAGGGCGGCTAGAGACAGGACTAGAGAAAGGGCTAGAGACAGGGCTAGAGACAGGACTAGAGACAGGGCTAGAGACAGGACTAGAGACAGGGCTAGAGAAAGGGCTAGAGACAGGGCTAGAGAAAGGGCTAGAGACAGGACTAGAGAAAGGGCTAGAGACATGGCTAGAGAAAGGGCTAGAGACAGGACTAGAGCAAGGACTAGAGACAGGGCTAGAGACAGGGCTAGAGACAGGACTAGAGACAGGGCTAGTGACAGGACTAGAGACAGGACTAGAGACAGGGCTAGAGACAGGACTAGAGACAGGGCTAGAGACAGGACTAGAGAAAGGGCTAGAGACAGGACTAGAGACAGGGCTAGAGAAAGGGCTAGAGACAGAACGGCTAGAGACAGAACTAGAGACAGGGCTAGAGAAAGGGCTAGAGACAGGGCTAGAGACAGGACTAGAGACAGGGCTAGAGACAGGACTATTGACAGGGCTAGAGACAGGACTAGAGACAGGGCTAGAGACAGGACTAGAGAAAGGGCTAGAGAAAGGGCTAGAGAAAGGACTAGAGACAGAACGGCTAGAGACAGGGCTAGAGACAGGACTAGAGACAGGACTAGAGACAGGGCTAGAGAAAGGGCTAGAGACAGGACTAGAGAAAGACAGGACTAGAGGGCTAGAGACAGGACTAGAGACAGGAGCTAGAGAAGGGCTAGAACAGAGGCTAGAAAGGGCTAGGGCAGGGGCTAGAGAAAGGGCTAGGAGCAAGAGTGACTAGAGACAGGACTAGAGAAGGGGTAGAGACAGGGCTAGAGACAGGCGGCTAGAACAGGACATAGAAGGGCTAGAGACAGGGCTAGAACAGGGGCTAGAAACAAGGCTAAGACAGGACTAGAGAAAAGGGCTAGAGACAGGGCTGGGGCAGGACTAGAGACAGGGCTAGGGCAGGACAGAACAGGGGCTAGAAGGGCTAGAGACAGGGCTAGAGAAAGGGCTAGAGACAGGACTAGAGAAAGGGCTAGAGACAGGACTAGAGAAAGGGCTAGAGACAGGACTAGAGACAGGGCTAGAGAAAGGGCTAGAGAAAGGGCTAGAGACAGGACTAGAGACAGGGTTAGAGACAGGGCTAGAGAAAGGGCTAGAGAAAGGGCTAGAGACAGGACTAGAGACAGGGTTAGAGACAGGGCTAGAGAAAGGGCTAGAGAAAGGGCTAGAGACAGGACTAGAGACAGGACTAGAGACAGGGCTAGAGACAGGGCTAGAGACAGGACTAGAGACAGGGCTAGTGACAGGACTAGAGACAGAACTAGAGACAGGGCTAGAGACAGGACTAGAGACAGGGCTAGAGACAGGACTAGAGAAAGGGCTAGAGACAGAACGGCTAGAGACAGAACTAGAGACAGGGCTAGAGAAAGGGCTAGAGACAGGGCTAGAGACAGGACTAGAGACAGGGCTAGAGACAGGACTAGAGACAGGGCTAGAGACAGGACTAGAGAAAGGGCTAGAGACAGAACGGCTAGAGACAGAACTAGAGACAGGGCTAGAGAAAGGGCTAGAGACAGGGCTAGAGACAGGACTAGAGACAGGGCTAGAGACAGGACTAGAGACAGGGCTAGAGAAAGGGCTAGATACAGGGCTAGAGAAAGGGCTAGAGACAGGAGTAGAGACAGGGCTAGAGACAGGACTAGAGAAAGGGCTAGAGACAGGACTAGAGACATGGCTAGAGAAAGGGCTAGAGAAAGGGCTAGAGAAAGGGCTAGAGACAGGACTAGAGAAAGGGCTAGAGACAGGACTAGAGACAGGGCTAGAGACAGGGCTAGAGACAGGGCTAGAGACAGGACTAGAGACAGGGCTAGAGACAGGACTAGAGACAGGGCTAGAGACAGGACTAGAGACAGGGCTAGAGACAGGACTAGAGAAAGGGCTAGAGAAAGGGCTAGAGAAAGGACTAGAGACAGAACGGCTAGAGACAGGGCTAGAGACAGGGCTAGAGACAGGGCTAGAGACAGGGCTAGAGAAAGGGCTAGAGACAGGACTAGAGACAGGGCTAGAGACAGGGCTAGAGACAGGGCTAGAGACAGGGCTAGAGACAGGGCTAGAGAAAGGGCTAGAGACAGGACTAGAGACAGGGCTAGAGACAGGACTAGAGACAGGGCTAGAGACAGGGCTAGAGACAGGACTAGAGAAAGGGCTAGAGACAGGACTAGAGACAGGGCTAGAGACAGGACTAGAGACAGGGCTAGAGACAGGACTAGAGACAGGGCTAGAGACAGGACTAGAGAAAGGGCTAGAGAAAGGACTAGAGAAAGGGCTAGAGACAGGGCTAGAGAAAGGGTAAGACACGGCGGGTTAGTGGTTCATTGGATTAGTAGCCACATTGTTTATTGGTACCTGGGTTGATGACCTAACCGGGTTAGAACCTAAAGGGGTTAGTGGCTAACCCGGGTTAGTTACTACCTACTATGGGAACCGAGACGCAAACAGTGCCCTCTAGTGGAGGACCCTCACAATAACTACATGTAGTTGTTGTAGAATGTCATGGAGAAAGCTGTGTATGAGCATTAATATTAAGCATTAAAGCAATAATAATAACAATAATGTGTGCTACGTACCCACAGTGTCGCCCCATCACTTCCAGAATAAAGGCTCTCTGATGACTACAGACAAAAGAAAGCAGGAGATATTCAGGGTTAATACGTTGGACTGATCAGAAAGTCACAGGTTCAAGGTTAGTCTCTTTATGTTTCCTTAGATAAACATGTAAGTCACTCTGGATAGGGGCATCTGCCAAGAGCTGAACATGTTAAGAGTGTGTTTGAGTGCTAGAATGGAACCATCAGCTTTGGGATGACGTGGAAATACTGGAGCCTCCTCGACATGCTAACATCATCCTGAAGAGTGTGTGAATGAACACACACACACACACACACACACACACACACACGCTCCAGCACCTAGTGTACAGCCTTCACAGGAGAAGGTTATAACAGCACACACTGTGGTAGATCAGCATTGATGGTCAGGTGATTTGACCTCAGCTTTAGTTTTTTCCTTCAGGTTTCAGGGTGTCTGGATGTTTTTTGTTAACCTCCTGCAATTTTGATCCTCACACACCTGAGTTCTGAGTCTTTACCGTGACACTGAGGATCACACACACACACACACACACACACACACACACACACACACACACACACACACACACTGAACAGAACTCTGTCAAAAGCAAACTGAAATCGCCTCAGCATGATGAAACAGTAAATACATCAACATACACTACAAAGCCTGAATATAAGCACAATGTCTGTACTGTGAGCTGGCTGTAGTGAGGTCATGACTGAGTGCGATGGCCAGACGGTGGTGATATAGTGCTGAGTTTTACCTTTACTAGCGTTCTTCCAATCCAGAAGGTTCAACATATGTTTAGCCCCGCCCACTTCTCATAAGACTGTCAGTAATTAGTTAACTAAAGAGGTGGAGCCTAATAGAATCCTACAGCTGTAAACCATGGACTCACACAGACACCTGACAGGTGGATACAGGACACGATTCTGAGGTCATATGTAAATGAACGGGCGTGGTTAAACAAAGGAAGGGGTGGGGCTTATGTCTTCTTATATCAAGCTGAGAATCAGATGTCAGCAGGCATATGACAGGCTTTGCACTGAGCTGTTGCCATGAAACCACTATTTGATGCAGTCTCACTAAAATCAGCCACAAGGGGGTGCTGTTTATTCTTGACTCATTGCAGTGTGACCGTCCGTAAAGATATACACACACCTCTGTGCTGTGGTGGTAATGGCGTCCACCACCTCCATGATCCTGTGCAAAGCCGAGTCCGTACCGATGGTCATGTCTGTGCCGCAGAAATCATTGTCTATGGAGCCGACCATCCCCACGATGTTCAGGTGAGAGGAACGCTTGGCCTCCTCAACTGTGATCTTACCTGCACGCACACACACACACACACACACACACACACACACACACACACACACAGACACACACACACACACACACACACACACACACACACTTAAACCTGCTGCAGTTTAGATTACACCTCTCAGTGTGATATCTCACCTGCTTTGAGGAGGATCTGGAGCAGCTCGCTCCACTCTGAGCGGAACTGATTGGCCCCCGTCAGACTGCCGTCTCCTCCAATCACACACAGGTTGGTGATGCCGAGCTTCACCAGGTTACACGCCGCCTGGGTCCGGCCCTCCTTCATACGGAAATCCTGGCAGCGAGCACTTCCAATCACGGTGCCTCCCTGAGAGGGGGTGGAGTCAAAGAGAAAGAGGTGTATACACACACACACACACACACACACACACACACACACACACACACACACACACACACAGTCACACCCTATACAGGTGGTGCACAGGTATAAAGATGAGAAAACTAAGACACATGTGTGTGTGTGCGTGTGTGTGTGTGTGCGTGTGTGTGTGTGTGTGTCGTTACCAGCTGCAGCGTCATGGATACACTCTCCCATGTGGCTGGACAGATGTGGTCTCCTCCATCCACTAAACCCTGATAACCCTACACACACACACACACACACACACACACACACACACACACACACACACACACACACACACACTCAGAAAAAGTAGCTTCATTTAAAACTGATAAATATTCTGTGTGTGTGTGTGTGTGTGTGTGTGTTTCTAATACCTCGTGTATGAAGTAGACTTTAGCGCCGGTATAGATGCCGACTCTCACCACAGCTCTAACAGCAGCATTCATCCCTGTGAGAACGCACACACACACACACACACACACACACACACACACACACACACACACACACACACACACACACAGCCAGTGTACAATCAAAATGCTTGGTGTAATTAAAAAAATATAACAGACACACAAGGAAGGCAGCAGGGTGGTGTAGTGGTCAGCACTGTGGCCTTGCACCGCCAGGGTCCGGGTTCGATTCCCGTCTCTGTGTATGTGGAGTTTGCATGTTCTCCCCGTGCTTGGTGGGTTTCCTCCGGGTTCTCCGGTTTCCTCCCACAGTCCAAAGACATGTAGGTTAGATTAATTGGCGTTCCCAGATTGCCCGTAATGTGTGTGTGTGTGTGTGTGTGTGTGTGTGTCTGTGCCCTGAGATGGATTGGCACCCTGCCATGTGCCCTAAGTCTCCTCGGATAGGCTCCGCCCCCGTGACCCTGAATACAGAAATAAGCGGTATAGTTTATGAGTGAGACACACAAGGAGCTTTTATTGCATCATTTGTTGATAAGACCTTAGCTCCGCCCCCTCCGTTGTCACCCCATCGTGTGCATATGACCTCAGAATCCTGTCCTGCACACACGTGACTGGTGTCTGTGAGGGTCCATGGTTTACAGCTGTAGGAGTGCATTAGGCTCCGCCTCTTTAGAGATGATTGATGTTTTGGTCGCCATATTGCTTAAAAACATTAATTATTGTCATACTTATGAGGAGTGGGTGGGGCTAATAAAGCCAGGGACAAGGTGATTGAACACATGGTTTATGGATCAAAATGTGAAACCCAGCACTATAGCACCGCCATCTGGCCAATCAAGCTCATTTCATCTTCATTGTGTAATGGAAATATACGTATTAAATGTATTTAACCTTCCAAATAATGTGAAAGCCCAATAAAAAAAATACAAAACTAAATCAGGTCAGGAGTGTGTGAATAATAGGTGTGTGTGTGTGTGTGTGTGTGTGTGTGTGTGTGTGTGTGTGTGTGTGTGTGTGTGTGAGAATCACAAATAAGGCAGGTGTACCAGGCCTCGCCCCGGCACTACCGGATAAACTCCACTACAACCACTCAGAATGCACCTGGTGCTCCTAACTGCTAGTATGACTGGCACTTATCCTGGATATCAGGATGCCAACACACACACACACACACACACACACACACACACACACACACACACACAACAGGCAGACATGAGTGTCACATGAGTGCAAAGTGAACCTCAATATCCACCTCTCAACTGCAACCCCAGGAAAGGTCACACGCTAAATATATCACTCTTCTGAGAGAGGGAGAGAGAGAGAGAGGGGGAGGGAGAGAGGGAGAGAGAGAGTGAGAGAGAGAGAGAGAGAGAGAGAGAGAGAGAGAGAGAGAG